>CAXITT010000803.1:90566-169870 GCA_964033795.1 Lymnaea stagnalis
TAGATAGATAGATAGATAGATAGATAGATAGATAGATAGATAGATAGATAGATAGATAGATAGATAGATAGATAGATAGATAGATAGATAGATAGATAGATAGATAGATAGATAGATAGATAGATAGATAGATAGAAATATTTCGTGAATATTTGCGCGAAAGCTTCTTTTATTTGGTAAGCTATATCTATACATATATAAAATTTAATGTATGTATGGATGTCCCGTATGTGCTCCTATACCATTCATCCGATTGCAATAAAACTTTTGTGAGTTGCTGTACACACGCCCGAAAAAATTTTCGAATTATCAAATACATTTTAAAATAATTCGTTATGGCCCGGGGCCCTAAATTCTTATTTCCCCCTTTTATGAGCTTAATTTAATTTCCGTTTGCGCTCCTATACCTTTCATCCAATTGTGATACAACTTTCGTAAGTTTTGTGCGCCCTTCCGCAAAGGTTTCTGAATTAGCTTATCCATTTTGAAATATTCCTTTTTAGGCCGGGATCCCTAATTTTTTTTGTTCTAATATGAGCTATACCAATATAATTTCAAACAGAGCTATTGGATGGGTGGATCGAATTGAGGCAAATGCAAGCGACATTTCAGTTTCTGTGTGACATAATAAATAGGTTTCTGAATTAGTACAACCATTTTACGATTTGGCGTTTGGGGCCGGTAGCCTTATTTTTTTTTTTGTGTGATATATACATATACTTTCAAACAGAGCTACTGCATGGGTTGATCGATCGCTACAAGTGTGTGGACTAAATTTCGAAAACCCATGCTTCTCATGTGGACAGCTGTATGCTGCCTGCTCACGTGGACAGCTGTATGCTGCCTGCTCACGTGGACAGCTGTATGCTGCCTGCTGACGCGTCGAAAAGCCTACTAATTTCGTTGTGTACGCATCAGACGGGGGACAAAATTATATTTAAAAATTACTTTAAAAAACGTAATTAAAACACAAACACACTTTTTTCTTTGAGTGGCATTGCAACCCAAGCCGGGTATCGCTAATACATACATACATAAATTGTATCCCCTAAGGGTAATTTATGAAAAAAGGGATTTTGGTGTGTCTAAGAAAATATTCCACACAACAATACTTTACGCTTTAAGGTGTAACAATTGTTTAAAAAAAAAACAACACTTTTTTCATCTGTATGTAACACGAGAACAATTCGAATCTTTGCTTTCCAACAGAAAAATACACTTATTGATTTTAAAATACCCATTTTTCGGCTACCTCAAAAGAACACGTTAATTTGACATCTTGTCCCTCAGTATTTTTGGAGACGTCAGAATCATTGCCATTGTGGTGTTCTAATGTGAGCACTGGGACATCTGTTTTTGCTGTGGGACAAGAAAAAAAAAGATAATGTACAACGCAATTGACACATTTATATATTTTCTTTAAAACAATTCAAAGCTTCTTGAGATTCAGTATCTATGTCGCCAACAGTCGCACATTTTAAATAGATTTTGGGCTTGAATGAATGTTATATATTGACTGAAAACATTACTCAGCCTAAAAAGCACCATTAAGGTTAGCACAGGGTAGGTGTATCCGAATACATTTCATAAAGTTTGGGGAACTGGAAGAACTAGAGTCACGTGTTTATCTCTTATATTGCTTATCTAGTATATAAACACGTGTCACAGACAGGGCTGTTTCTTTCAATGACACAGATCACGATTAATACATAGAAACAACAAACTTTGTCAACAAAAATGCGAACAATTCATTTAGAAAGTGCAGGATTGATAACCGCCTGTGTGATAGGACTTCAAATGCATGCAAAGTATCAAATGTCATGCCTTTAGGAAGGGACATATTTGGGCCAAAATATAATGTTACAGCAGTCTCATTGACATAGATTACATAAAGGAATTGGTGGTCTTTCTAATGTTAATATTTAAACATTCCTTTAAGCACATATTTTCATTTCTTTAAAAAGTAGGCGAAAAAAAAACATTTAAAAAATCAATACAAATAACGCGTTGGCGTTTAAATTGTGTCAAGGGAATATTGACAAGACGGTGTATTGAAGCTTATTTACAAGACGGTGTATTGAAGCATATTTACAAGACGGTGTATTGAAGCTTTATGTAGTGGAAAAAAAACAACAACACCATTAACATTTACGCCGTTGTATAATTGTCTTTCTCTCAAACCAAATATCGAATACCTGCAATAAATACAGAGGGCAGGAAGAACCGGTCTCCTATGAGGACGAGTAAGGTCGATACCACTGGGAACAATCTTAAACTTATCGAAACTCCAAAACCACTAAGTACGATATCAAGGTGTCAACAAGACTTAGTGTTGGTTGTAAAACCAGTTATTGCTCTTATCCCTCTGTCATAACCTATCTCCGTCTAATCAAATTTCTTTTCACTCCATATCTCTCTAACCAACTTTATTTTTTTCACTCGATCTCTCTCAAAACAACTTTCATTTACTTAGCTATCACTCTCAAATACCTCTCATTTTTACTCTATCTCTATGAAACCAACTTTCATTTTCACTCTATCCCTCTCTAACCAATTTCCCTTGTTCACGCCATCTCCCTCAAAGCAAATTTCTTTTCACTCTATCCATCTCAAATCAAATTTTCCTCCTTTATCATACTCTAACCAACTTTCTTTTTTCTCTCTATAACTCTCTAACCAACTTTCGTTTTCACTCCATCTCTTTCAAACAACTCCATCTCTCTCTCTATCCACACACGACTTGGATGGGATAAATTGAAAATAGTATAACTATAAACTATTGCCTCTGATAGGTCTCAAAAAGTTTGAGTAACTAGAGAGTTTAGGCATACAAGATTGCAATAGTGACAATAATGATCTATGCTAGAATCTACATTATATCAATTAGGGCATTTAGCATGCTGACATACGATTTGGAGGTCGACCTATTCATCCACAGGAAGGCAGGAAACAAAAAGAGCATCTTGCCACAAACTGTCGGCACTAGTAACGACAGTGAGATTCAAACAAGTACTGGTAGAAATGATCCAGAAGACACCATATCCAGGCTCTGTTAATCTGAACAGGAGTGTTTTTTTTCATATTATGCAAGTAATTGACACGAAGAAAACAACCTGACCTTTTGATGTCAGAGTCTGAGAACGGCCGGCCGATGAAAGTCCATCGACTGGAGGAAAGTTGGCATTACAGCTGTATAACCCCGTGTCAGCACATTGAGCATCGGGCACATAAAGTGTCAGTTTGATCGATGCCCTGTTGTAGTCCGGATGAATGGTGCCTCTACCACCAGAGGCTTCAATGACCCATTGCCTACCACCTGGAATATTCTGAATATAATAAAAACAGAATCATAAAGACATGAACATCTAGATTTTAAAACATAATATTCTATTTAATAACCACACTGCTTTTTGTTTACACATTTTAAAGTTTATTCTGAAAATTAATCTTTAAAAAAATCATTAAACTTCAATGACTTAGTAACAAGGTAAAATGGAATATTATGACGCATTAAATGAACCCTAAGAGACAGACATTGATAAAGTCCATTATGATAAAAAGAAGGAATATTATGTCGCATTAAATGAATCATTAGAGATAGAAATTGATAAAGTCCATAATGATTAAAAAGAAGGAATATTATGAAGCATTAAATGAAGCATGAGAGACAGACATTGATAAAGTACATTATGATTAAAAGGAAGGGAACAAATGTCTTCATTAACAAGTATACAAACAGAAAAAATATGAAAGGAGTCAATATCTTATTTACCTTAAAGTGTTACAAAAAAATTAAACAAACACACAAAAATTTTTTTTTCGTATAAATCTTTTATAAAATATATTATAGAGAAATGAGAGGTACTTATAAGGATCCCAAATAGTGCCCCCTAAGCATTTCCAACTAAATCCTCGAAACTGCTCATTTTTGTCACGCCCCTGAACTATATTCACATTCTAATGACCCACCCGCTTTGACACCAGTAGCTTAATTTCACCAACATTTTCAGAAAAAACATAAGAAAATATTACGCACCAAACGCTCTTGCGATATGTCTTTAAAAGAATCTCATGTAGCGCACTTATCGGGAATTTCCCTTCATGCTCCCCTTGAAAAAACGGGAAAAACTGGGTTTTTTTTTGTGGGGAGTCGGGGTTAAGGGGTGGGGCTGAAAATTTAATCTAATATTTTATCATCGGCAACGAGTCTATGTGTGAAATCTCAGCTCGATAGTTTGACGGGACGTGTGTCAATTAGCCGGCCTAATAGTTTGCCACCCACGAACACAAGTAAAGTTAATATAAAGAATTTTAAAAATTAAATTCAAGACTGTTAAAAGCATCTTAAATAAGTTGAACGACTTATTTTCACAATATCTAAAATGAAAACAATTAATAGTGCTAAAATGTTAAAATACTATAGAGTGAAATGAGGTTGAGATTTGAAGACATTACACAGAAACTTATCTAGACTTGGATTTGGTTTCAAGAATCGTATAGTTGGGATCCATAGACATTGAATAATGACATCAAGCCTCAAGTATTTACCTTTGTAAGATTTTTTGAAAGACCTGGCGAATAGATGGCAATGAGTTCAACCTCTGTTCCTGAAACAGTTCTCTCAATCGATAAAGAATACAAAGTTGTTACAGTTTGTGGAACACTACCAATACGGCTGGCCTCACATATTAGTTTGAATGTGTCTCCGTCTTGAATCTCTGACCTGTCAAACAGTTGACACTGAGCTGGGAAGACGAAGGAAAAAAAAAAAAGAATGATTTTTATCTGTGACTGTTGGAAAAATTAAAATTGAGACGCGGAGACTGAGAGACAAACATGTTTAATATTTATCCATCAATAGATATCGGCAAAATTGATACAGATAGTCGTTGCTTTGATGTTTAGTTAGATTCTGTCAGAAAAATGTCTTCAAAATAATATATATAAAAAACAGTTTTACTCAGTGGAATGAATTTCTTTCAAAATCATTGAAGGCCAGAAGCGAACAAAAAGACAGGCATTTTGAAAAAATCAACGAAAAAACAACAACAACGCAAAACACACTATGAAACAGCCTATAGTTAATCTATGTGAGGGCCCATTCTGAAGGTCTTTATTATTAGACTTGTACGGCTTTTAGGCATAGAAAAGATGTTACAGTTATACTGCATGGGTGTAGCTAGGGTAACGCGGGAGGGGGTGAAGGGAGCGGCCCGCACCGGATGACACCACCAGCTTAACGCACTGGATGACACCACCAGCTTAACGCACCGGCTGACACCACCAGCTTAACGCACCGGATGACACCACCAGCTTAACGCACCGGATGACACCACCAGCTTAACGCACCGGATGACACCGCCAGCTTAACGCACCGGATGACACCGCCAGCTTAACGCACCGGATGACACCAACCAACGCACCGGATGACACCAACCAGCTTAACGCACCGGATGACACCAACCAGCTTAACGCACCGGATGACACCAACCAGCTTAACGCACCGGATGACACCAACCAGCTTAACGCACCGGATGACACCAACCAGCTTAACGCACCGGATGACACCAACAGCTTAACGCACCGGATGACACCACCAGCTTAACGCACCGGATGACACCACCAGCTTAATGCACCGGATGGCCCCATGCTTACTGCACCGGTTATGCGCTTATATACTGAATAAACTGACGGCTGTCATTGCAGGCCTACTGCTGGCCTACGCCTGTGCACCGTCATTCAATTGTCTTTTTGAAATTTATTAACATATTTACATAACAATGAGCCACATTCTTACTTTTAAATTATTAGTATTGTAATTTAAGGTTAATGCATTTTTTTTTAAAGTATAGGCTTCTACTTCTACTTGATACACCTCGTTTGTTAAGTTATTTAAATCTAATTAAGGTCATTAGAAAGGCTATAGCAGTTTGTGGCTAGATCATGTCTGCATTGTACAAGCTTTTCAAGGCCAATTTCGTGCCAGCTAAGGGTACTTAGGCGAATACCAAACTGGCACATTGAATATAATTTGACATTGTTAATGTACAGTTAGTACGGTCAGACACAATTCTGGGACAATCGAAATTTTTATAACGACTCTTAGTCAGGCCTGCACAACACACATCCCACGGGCTGCATGCGGTTCCCACGGTCAAGGTTTCGCTACATTTCTTTTTGAACGCACTAAACTATATAGTCAAACAAAATAAAGGTTAAACAATAAATTTCATGCAAAATTATATCGTGTGAACTGAAAAAAAAAATGGACCAAATTTCCGTTCGATCGAACTCCCGTCGATCAATTTTCTGTTGACGAACTTTCTTTCACACAACTTTTCGGATACGACAAAATTGCCCACTTGAAATACAGCAACATATAGAGTAAACTTTAATATCTCATCATAAATACCCGAATACTGTGATATTAGATATTAGGGTGATATTTTTACAATACTAGTAATTTTTTTTTTAATAAGTACACTTTATCACAACTTACCAGCCACGAATAGACCAGCAGTTAAAATGGCTCCCAGAAACTGCATGACGTCATACATAACGAACTTACAATGACGTATATTTCAAATCTTGAATAAATAAACATAGTCGTATTGTCCATCTGTGAAAATTAACTAAGGTACTGACATGTTTTCTTTGCCCATGCAAGTCAGTGACAGAAAAACGTGCATACAGAAGGCAAAGTTAAAGGTCACATTATACGAAAACAAGGCTATGTTTGTGATTGACAAAGTTCTCAAAGGTTGGGGGGGGGGGAGGGGGGTCCTACACAGCTGCCATAGAAACACACACTATTCTGCCCCCACCTCCAAATAAGTATACCGTTTACATATTTAATTCAAGGCCTGGACGTTTCCAAATGTCGTTCTCTAACTAGTGTCAGCTACTTTTCAAACGAACTCCATCTTTATGATCTGCCGTCAGAATCCAATGTGCTGGTAGGCATCAATCTGCCAACTCTCTCTCTCAACAATCTGTGAAATCTTATGGGGAAAAAAAAACTTTCTCTCCGAGTTCGTTGCAAACACATCCCTTATACTAACTTGTTTGTTCATACACCCACCATATCAGTCAGATGTGGCCGACACACACTGACTTGTACTAATAGGACAATAAATGCACTTGCTCTCTCATGTGTTGCTCGTAAAATATAAAAAAAACCAGCCAGCCTAAATTTTTGAAAAAAAAGATCCAATGGTCCTAAACTTGTTTTCTGTACATGCGTGGAGAGAATATTGGTGTTTTGTAGCGTGGAAGGTAAAGAAATATTAAACTTGGGACAAGGAAGTCTGATGTTGAAGATTGGGGGAGACTTATGGGGACGGCTAGGCGAGTTTCCAATGCAAAGTTTATGAAGAGGGTAAAGGGCATGTTGCAAAGAAGTTGATGCAGTTAACAAAAAAAGGGATTGAGATAAAGGAAAGGGAGAGAGAGCGAGACCGAGACAGAGAGAGAGAGAGAAAGAGAGAGAGAGAGAGAAAGAGAGAGAGAGAAAGAGAGAGAGAAAGAGAGAGAGAAAGAGAGAGAGAGAGGGGTTAGTAGTGGGGAAAGTCTTAATGGTAGGCATGGTGGGGAGAATGCGTTGCCCTTAATTAAGTGGTGGGGAAATGTGGGATGGTAGACGAGGAGATGGACTCATTTTATTGGACAATAGAAGAAAAAAACTTATCAAATAGATCTAAAATTTAATACAGTTATAAATAATCCAATATTCATCTTACCCATCAATTTGTATTAGTAAATACTAATAATTACATGTCTTTTATACTTTAAATATATATGATAGGCCTCCTTAATTATTGAGATGTTAATTTTGAAAAAAAAAACTTGTATAAGATATTGTTGACTTCCTGTACGCCTTTTTCATTGTGACGTAGTATGGTATAAAATAATTCAGAGATATAAACAGAAACAAACCAAAAAAGTTATTACCTTATAAAATATAATGCGCTCGGTCAGGCTAAATTTTGATATAAAAGATGAATAAGAGAACATTGGAAAGTCTATGCACTAAGAAGATGTACCGGCATATTTTAAAGAACTGATTTATAAACATGTACCCTTAAAGAACCTGGGGTCTTCAACACAGTCCTTACTGAAAATTGCAAATCTGGATGAACACAGTAAAAAGTCTTAAGGAGTGCGCTCTTTTGAAGCGATAGCGCCAAAATTATGGAACAGTTTGCCTCCATCTTTGAAGGAAATTGAAAAATTATCAAAAATCATTTAAGAACATTTTTTTTTTTATGTTTCAAAGAACTGATTCCACAATCTTTTACTGAGACGAAAGAAAAATCTCTCGTGTGTTCGCAATTAACATGGACTATGTTCAAATCAAGACACGGGCGACGTAGGAAGGTCCAACCGCTAATTTTGATTAAACTTTATACAAGTTAGTTTTCTATGAGCAATAATGATTCAAACGTCATTAATAATAATAATTTTGAAAAGTCTAGCAACGAAGTTTGTCCATTAATCTCAACACTAAAGGACACGAACAATAAATAAACTGAGAAAACATGCATGAAACAAAACGTTGGTAATAGACATGTTTCGGTCTTTGTTCATTTAAGACCACGTCATAAAAGATGAAAAAAAAACAACATTTTGTGAGTGTGGCCTAGAGTATGAGAGAAACTAACTACCATCAAGAAGTTAACATTCTTAGGGCTTGTGGTTCTTGAGATCTCATCATCAGTGAGTGTGTGCATGAGTGAGTAGTGAGTGATATTTGTCTTTTGGATTAACAAAAAATATACATAGATATCGAAAAGCGTTGAAGTTAAAATATTTAAGAATTTAACACAATTTGTCAGCCTCACTAACCCGTCCATGTCAAGACTTAGTCAAGACGACTAGATGTCGAACGGGATGTCGTGGATCACCAGCATTGCGTCTTGTGTGTCCCCTTGATGTGTTCTACGTAACATGAGTTAACGGAATTTTCATCGTGTCGATGTCATAACGCATACAAGACACCAACCTCGGGATTATTTCAGAGTTGCCTTCTCTTAGATGAGTTGCCTTCTCTTAGATGAGTTGCCTTCTCTTAGATGAGTTGCCTTCTCTTAGATGAGTTGCCTTCTCTTAGATGAGTTGCCTTCTCTCGGATGAGTTGCCTTCTCTCAGATGAGTTGCCTTCTCTCAGATGAGTTGCCAGATGAGTTGCCTTCTCTCAGATGACTTGCCTTTTCTCAGATGAGTTGCTTTCTCATAGAAGAGTTGCCATCTCTTAGATGAGTTGCTTTCTCTTAGAAGAGTTGCCTTCTCTTAGATGAGCTGCCCTCCAAAATTAGCAAGTCCCATCCATCCGATGTGCTGGTGGTGTTTTTTGCCTTTGCTGCGGATTTAACTCGAGTGCACCAGCTTGTGATTGGCTCAGGTTAGACCACTCGGTGTCCCGGCAACCAATGATAAAATAACGCATGTTCAAATAAACGCCAAAAGAAATGAAATGAAACATCAAAACACAAACCAAAGTAACGCTCATGAGTCCAACCTTATCTTTTTATATTTGCTTTGGACTTTTTTTGTGTGCAACTTAAAAGCTAAATTAAAAAACAACAACGTGTTTGTGCTCCCCCAAGAGACAAGTTTTGAAACAAAATGGCTGTCTGTTTCTAGTTTTGTATGTTGTACATCTTTCAATGTACGGTCAAGAAAATATTTCTTAGTCCAGTTGACACTAGAGCCATCTTGAACAGAGGAATATCCCTGCCTCCATTAGGAACACGCTCCTGACAAACCGTTGTGAGTCCATGAAACCCACGTGAGCGCCGGTGCTGCAGTCTCCTAGAATATAAAAGACACTCTATATATTTAGAATTTATTTAATGAGACAAATACGGAAGACAAAAATATTGATCCCTATCAATCAGATGTAAAAAATTTTGTAATGGGCAGAAGGTGCAGCAGGGGATGGATGGGAGAACTCCGGGGACAGAGATAACAAGGGATTTTCTGGCTTGTCCCTTATGCTCAGCTGCAGCTGATCCGTTTGTTATGATAAACTAGCCAATAGACCCGGCGTTTCACGGGATTGCATTAGGACCCCTTCCTTGTGTGAACCCGATCCCATCGGAACCCTGATCCCATTCTGACACTGATCCCGGCGCAGTCCCCGTTTCGATGTGTGATCCCGATCCCGGTGGATCCGTTCAAGGTTAGGACCCGTTGGGACAAAGATTATGATGGGATCCCGACCACTTTAGGATCCCGCATCAAAAAATTCTTCAGTGGTACTGAGAGAACAGTTGACTCCGGTGCAGTATAGACATGAACAGAACTAACTAATATTTCAATAATCCCTTAGATCCCACTATATATTCCCTTGTAACAATTTAGAACTTTCTGGAATAGTCTAGATTATATTTAATAACCTGCTCGAAACATATTGTAAAAATTACTTTTCAAAATATTTTTTGAATACGATAAAAATCCTTAACAAATGATATAACTATATTCCATTTTCTTTTAAGTTAATCAAGGGGCCCTTAGGGCCCGGATCAATTGATATTATGAGTTCAGTACCCTTCGGTATTTGAATATGGGTAATCAGGTATATGTGTACTAAGTTTGGTCAAGATCCATCCGTTCATGTAGGAGTACTAAGCTTATTAATATTTATATAGCTTATATAAGAAAAAATGAAACGGGGCCCCCGGCCCCAGAGGGATGGATATTATAAGTTCAATACCTTCGGTATTTGAATATGGATAATCAAGTATATGTATACTAAGTTTGTTCGAGATCCATCCATGCATGTAGGAGTATTTGTTGTTAATTTTATTTATAGAGCTCATTTAAGGGGAAAAAAACGAATTGGGTGCCCCCGGCCTCAAACGGAATGTTATAAAAACTTCATAACCCCTTAAGAGTTCCTTCCGGATAAAGATGGATATATGTGTCAAGTTTGGTCAAGATCCATGAAATCCATGTAAAAGCCTTTGTGGAACAAACACCACCCTACCGCCCGCACAAACAAACATTCACCTTTATATAGATATACATCTAAAGCCTTTGTTTAAGGAATATTTTTACGTTTCGGAATATTACGACGAGTTTGGGTTAACGTAAAATATTTCATGGATTCGTTCTAATTTTTTTTAAAATGTGTCTTCAGTCCCCTAGCAAAGGTCTTGGAGCTAGACAAAAAAAAATATTTAGGGCAAACGGTCTGCTTATATTTTCGCAACATGTCCAGGCCAAATCCGGAACTGGAACTGCAATAATATGTTGGACATGAAGGGGAGACCTTCTTGGACGAGTACGTGACCGTGTTATGCGATTTGATGTCTAGGAATTTCCTTATACTCCT
Source organism: Lymnaea stagnalis (assembly GCA_964033795.1). Lineage (NCBI taxonomy): Eukaryota > Metazoa > Mollusca > Gastropoda > Lymnaeidae > Lymnaea > Lymnaea stagnalis. The sequence goes on from CAXITT010000803.1 coordinate 101,902, forward strand.
CGCGTGAAATTTGTTCACCTTTCTAGGATGGCGTTGACATTCTTCCGTGTTCCACATGCCCGTAGTAGCGTTTGGGAGCACAGCCACATCGTAAACTTTGATTTTGGTTTCGGAAATTGACGCGCCCTCTTGTTTATAGTTTATTTTACAGCTTTCCCAATGTTACGCCAATTCTTCAAGTTCAAAGGGTAATCTGATCATGTTTACGCTTTGTGTAAGAGTTCTGCCCATGTAAGAAAAACTTTTTTAGCAGTTTAAGCCTTTCGGTATTGACTTGGGTTTAGGGCCCGCCGACGTTAGATTTTTGAGTTTCTGCAAAGACCGCATTTTTCGCCGTCATCCCAGAAGCTTAAACACTGTGTTTGATATTTGCCTATGTTTCAACGCTTAGGTCACAGCTGTCGATATGCAGAAAGTCGCTGATAATGTCTTTCAGAACCTTGGATTTAGTGAGTATAACACTGAGGTTAAGTATTTTAACCATCGGTTTGGTATCTGATGCCAATTAAAATGTCTCCCTCTCTGAAAACAACAAGGAGCATGGTGGAGAAAATGAGGATGACAATAGTTGGAGCTTCTTTCTTTTTTAACACTATTGGACACATATTCTCTGAACAATGCATGAACAATCAATGTGGTTGTATCTGTTATAACTAACATTGTTCTTTATCCTATATTTCGTTTTACACACCCCATCACATGAACATCACTTCAGTTGTCCAACCAATATTTACACACGGAATTTTTTGCGTATTCATTTATGAATAAAACTGACCACGTCCAGTAAGCTAGCAAGACACATTACAAAACAGTTCACTGTGTGTCACCACGTTCCGTTGATAAACATGAGAGCAGTACTGGTCAGTCAAATAGATTATCTTGACTTTCATATCTCCCTTTGAAAGTAAAACAATTGTAAACCAAGAAAAAGGCTCTGTTGCAAAAATAGATGAGAAAATGAAAATAAAAGAATTATACAAAAGCTTGTTGTCAACATGACAACATCGCAAGACAGTCCGGTCACTCTGGGTCACCAAGTCAAGTCAGACAACATCAAAACTCCACAGAACAATCAAGTCACTGTTTGGGACACCAAGTGCAATCAGTGCACATGAAATCATACTGGTAGGTCAAGTAATCACGATTACTATCAGAAATTATTACACTTTCCCGAAACCTGCTCGCCTGTTTACCGTCATGGAACATCCGCACCATTGAAATAAACATTCTGTGGCACACGTATTTGACATACCATCATTAAATATCCGTACCATTTAAATACACATTCCGTAGCACACTTAGTTGGCATACCATCAATGAATATTCGTACCATTGAAAAACACATTCTGTGACACAGATATTTGACACACCATATTTTAATATCCTTACTACTGAAATGCACATTCTGTGGCACACGTATTTGACATACCATCCATCAATATCCGTACCATTGAAAAACACATTCTGTGACACACGTATTTGACATACCATATTTTAATATCCGTACTACTGAAATACACATTCTGTGACACACGTATTTGACATACCATATTTTAATATCCGTACTACTGAAATACACATTCTGTGACACACGTATTTGACATACCATATTTTAATATCCGTACTACTGAAATACACATTCTGTGACACACGTATTTGACATACCATCATTGAATATCCGTACCATTGAAAAACACATTCCGTGGCACACGTATTTGACATACCATCATTAAATATCCGTTGCATTGAAATACACATTCTGTGGCACACGTATTTGACAACAATATTTCTCAGAATTTCTCAACTGAAAGTGACGACAGCCATGGTCAGGTCTACACAGCTGGAGAATAAGTCAACAGTCTGTTCATGACGGTGGGAAACCCTCCGCAGTATTCGTCTAAAGACGGTTTAGATGGACTCTAGCGAGTACCTTGTCAGCAATGGACAGCAAAGAAATGACAAGTTAGTCGTAGCAGGATTGACGCTTCCTTCTGCGCTTCTACACGTGAGCAATAGATGGGTCCTTGAAACTCTGTGATATTGCCGCTTCCTGTCATATATGAAGGAAAAGCTGGTGAAGTCTTTCAGTCGCGGCTTTGCCACATTCCTTGTATTCATAAATTGCATTGTTTCAATAAAATAAGAACAATTTTATACAAGGAGTGAATAAATATATTGATGGCTTCTATGTCTCTTTATTTTAAGTATAAGCTCATCATTTTTGTCCTTAAAATTTATGTACAGCTTATATCTACTGACCATTCCCCCGGGTTTGAGTGAACGTTAATTTCGGTTGTTGTTTTTTTTTTAAAGGATAACACTTTATGAACATTATGTAAATGGCATCGTCTTAGATTTAAAAAAATTTTTTTTTTAAGAAAATGAAAATTGAAACAGAAACCTTTTAAACGTTGAGAATTGGCATACAGTTCCGTCCCAGTAACAGGCATGCTGGAACTAGCATTGCAACTGTAGATCCCGGCATCAGAGCATTTCGCATCCTTGACAACCAGCTCTAGCTTTATCGTCACTTTATTGTTGGTCGTGTCATCTCCAGAAGCAACGCCACCAGAAGCCTCAACCGCCCAGTTCCTTCCGGTTGGAAAAAACTTTTTAAAAAAAACAGAAAAAAAAACAACAGTCATCTTTAAAGCGTAGGTTTATTTGACACTTGTAATAGCAAACTACTTAAGATAGGTCCGTCATGGGTCTGAGGCAGTGTGTCCAAACCTTTAAGTGGAACGGACCAGTAAATAATTTTCACACTGTACCAGGCACCAGGGGCAGATTTATGAATTTGTAAAATCTTTTATCATATTTCGTGTCTCATTTTGTGCGGATGGGAACTTTGGGAAACATCTGGGTAAGGTATCATTTGATTTTTAGTCTAGTCATTGAAAGAATTCCCATCACAAGCCAGTTTTGTCTTAATGGTCAGCTGGTGTGAGTTTCTCTCTAAGAGTTGCTCGCTGGGTCAGACTTAGGGTTACCATTCCTCTACGCACCACAACAATGAGTTATTTCACTGGCCTTGTGTCTGCTTTCATTGAACCGTGTCGAAGTCGTTAAAGAGATCAGTTCATTAACCTTCGAGTAATATACAGCCTTATTAAGTTATCTCTCTTTTGATGTTAGTGTTGTTGTGAAGAAGCATTTGATGAGCGTTTAATTACTACTAAAATTGTCAAAAGTTCAAAACGTGGAAGATGATCAAATCTGAAACCGTTTCATTCAATGTTTTGAATACGAACCACAAAGGAAAACAATGCAATAATAGCTGTCTTAAAAACACATCTCGTGGAAAGTTTCTATCGGCTTACGCTAAACAGAACAAAACGCTTAACCCCAATACTAATCTGTGTCTGTGTCTGTGGCTACTTCGCATTGCTGTCAACAAGTCCATTTTTTATGAAAGCTCAATAATTTTTTTACAACACTCAGAAAACAACTGAACTCAATGTCCATGGATATATCCAAACGTTTTTCTATTGCTGTATCCAAACTTATGTCCATTGATATATCCAAAATAATGTCCGTTTATGTATCAAAACTAATGTCCATTGATATATCCAAACTTATGTCCATGGATATATCCAACATTACGTCTATGCGTATATCAAAACAAATGTCCATTGATATATCCAAGTTAATGTCTATGGATATATCCAAACTAATGTCTATGAATAAATCTAAATTTAGTCCATGGATATATCCAAACTTATGTCCATTAATCTGTTTAAACTAATGTCCATGGATTTATACAAACTTATATTCATCGATCTATCCAAACTAATGCCCATGGATCTATCCAAGCTAATCACTAACCTTGGATACATTAGAAAAGCCAGGAATTGGAAACGGTCTATAAGTAGCGATTGGTTCTCTCCGTCCTCCATCCACAAATCTCACCATACCCAACTCGGTGATGACATTCAAATTTGAAGGAATAGTCCCAGGAGGAAAACGACTGGCATCACAGGTTACTGTAAACATCCCTCCAACGGGAACGTATTCTTTGTCTATGATAGGTTGCTGCTGAGCGCAAACTGAAAATGTAATTATTTTTGGAAAACCATAAATTATTGAGTAGGAAATTATAGTAGACGCCGTTTATTGGGATCACTGGTTTATTGGGATCATTGGTTTATTGAGATCACTGGCTTATAAGAATCAAACGCTTTAGACTTTAAAGAATACAATATAGAAAAAGACCGTTTAAAAAAGCATCATTTAAAAAAAATTGTTTTATTGGAATCAAACTTTCGGATATTAGAAGCAATTACACATGATAAATGCAATTACACATGATAAATGTACATCGTGATGAGAATAAGCGTTTTTTAAAATGTTAAAAAGCGCAAAAGATTACATTAAACCAAATCTTCATCTCTACAAACGAGGTCGCCTATGTGTTTTTTTTTTAATTAAACCGCTTTTATGTGAAATACACCAGGAACCAAACATACGTAATTGTTTTAAGAGTGTATTTAATTTTAAAAAAGGGGGGGGGGGAGGAATATGCAAATGTACGCCAAGGTGTAAAATCAGCTTAAAATTCCGATCAAATCGGTTGTTTAAATCGCCGTTAAACCAGTTTCTTTTCATTTGAAAGTAAAGCCTGTAACCTCATGTTTATAGTTTTTAATTAGTCACGGTACCTTATCCCCCCCTTCCCCGGGGCAGCACTCGGTGCAAATCATTCCTATTCTTTAGGTACCGTTTGAAGTCAACATTTTGTTAAATATAATGTCTGAGCATGTAATAGAACATTTAATCAGTGGCGTAGCTAGGGATTTGGGGGCCCGGGGGGGGGGGCGGGGGGCTTGGCCTCTTTAGGGGCCCCTGCGTTTTGACATTCGACATTATTTAATGTAAAAAAATAAATTCGGACACTCCTTTGGGGACCCCCCTCAAGAAGGGGCCCGGGGTACTTTCAAATTTGGACCCCCCTCCCCCCCAGCTACGCCACTGCATTTAATGTTTCATAATTTTTTTTTTTTTTAAATTGTACATTTTAAATTCGGGGACGTATTATACGCAATTAAATGTCATACCATAAAAATCCTACTCAAGTGATATGAGGGCGATCTATTACGAATATTAGTCATTCAAATTACAACTCTAAATACCATAACTTACCAGCAATGAACAGACCCGCAGTTAGGACGACCTCAGAAAACTTCATGGCATCACACATCCCGGACTCATCAAAACGTTTCTACTTTATCCTAAAATTGAAAAGAAAAAAAATTAGTGTTTTTATCAATTTATGTAAAGTAACGTTAATAATGACACCATCCATGTGTGTGTAGATATTAAGACAGCGATAGAACAACGAATACACAACAGGTTCTGGTTCTGGTAGGCTACACTCCTGCATCCCATGTCCTGGCATATGTGCAACGGTTGGGGGAAGCGATGCTGCGACCCTACCGGCTCCCAGCGGATGCCAGGGCAGCAGCCTTGAAGCTCTCGATAGATGTCAAGTCCACGGCTGCATTGTCCAGGTGGTTCCCTGCAACTATTGTGCGCGTGAGGAATGAAGGTACCGCAGAAACCCCATTTTGAATAAAAACAAAGTCTATGATTGTTGCGGACAAAGTTGTCGTGGGGTGGCTGTCACGCCACAAAAGCCACAGAAACACACAGCTAGCTCTCTGATGCTTTAAGGATAAATGCGTTGTGATCAGCGAGATGGACACGGTTTTTTTCGACAGAAGAAAAATAATCGAATCAGACAGGTCGAAAAAAGTATTATAATTTGAAATGAACCAAATATTCATCTTACCAATTACGTCTAATTAGGAAATGCTAATAATTTCGTGTACTTTTTTTAATTGTAAATAATATATGTGACCTCTCTGTTATTCCTGGGATATTAATTTAAAAACTTTAATGAGATGTGGTTTACTTCCTGTCCACCATTTTATTAACGACGTCATCATGTTATTTAAAAAAAAGAGTCTGACATATTTACAGAAACAAACATACAAAGTAATTCCGTTATGAAATATCTACCGATGAATGGGAAGAAAGATTGCGGTTATCAAGAAACATCGCATTCATCAGAATAAAACATGAATACAAGAAAATAGAAAAGTTTATGTACTTGAAAAGAAAAAAACAAGTAAATTAGCAAAACAACAAATAATTCAGAAAGGGGCAAATTTTAATTAGAAAGAAAAAATGAAATGCATTTTTTAAAGAACCAGAGATACGCCTACAAAAAAAACAACACTTTAATCAATGTACTAAAAGTTATAGTTATACGCTACATGTATGTGTTGCTGATTTTAAAGCTGCTCTCTCTCACCTACAACTAATGCTATTGTTACTCCATGTCACTGATTCTAGTGCTGCCTTATGTCAGTGATTCTAGTGCCACTTTGTACCACTGAGTCTAGTGCCACTCTGAGCCAGCCAATGATTCTAGTGCTACTCTTTGCCACTGATTCTAGTGCTACTCTTTGCCACTGATTCTAGTGCTACTCTGTGCCACTGATTCAGTGCTATCATGTGCATCTTATTCTACTGCTACTCAATGCTACTGATTCTAATGCTACTCTCTGCCACTGATTCTTGTGCTATTATGTACAACTGATTCTAATGCTACTCTCTGCCACTGATTCTTGTGCTATTATGTACAACTGATTCTAATGATACTCCGTGCCACTGATTCTAGTGCTTTTCTTTGCCACTGATTCTAGAACAATGTGTCACTGATTCTAGTTCTATTCTATGCCACGGATTGTGGGGTCGGAAAGTGTCACATATTTGTTGTGCTACTATCTATCAATAATTCGAGTGCTACAATGTGTAGCTATTTCTGGTACTGCCCTGTGTCACGGATTCTTGTGTTACTGATTCCCAATAATTTTATTGCTTCTTTGTATTACTGATTCTTTTTTTACCCTGTAACTTCTTATTATAGTATCTAGTGCTATTACGTATCTCTGATTCTAGTTCCTTTTTTAAAAATTATTAGAATAGAGTTCATTCAAAGCTGATAAGTCAGTATGCATTATCTAAGATAATTTACTCAAATCACCTAGCGCTACCTCATTATGTACTCATCACACATAGGGCGACCTCATAGTGTACCCATGACACATAGGGCTACCTCATAGTGTACCCATGACACATAGGGCTACCTCATAGTGTACCCATGACACATAGGGCTACCTCATAGTGTACCCACGATACATAGGGCTATCTCAAAATTTTCAAGCGCAAATCCCACCACCCTTGAACTGCTACACCATATTTCGCGTAACCCTAACTAACTTAACACTGCACGTCCCAGCTTAAGTCCCACTACAGTTGCGTAAATTAACAATAATAAAGCTATAATGACAATTTATTCTTATAAAACAGTGCTGTGAAGCGCAGGCCGGCCGCAGTTGGAGATTAGAGCTCTAGACCAGACTCTTTTCTCCAGAGCTGCAAAATGAGCTTACACAGACACAAAGTCGTCTGCTTAATAAAACAAATGGCACGTGTAAATCAAAATAGCCTTTCGATCATGTTTGAGATGGACAGTCATGTGGACAAGCGTGGATCGGACGTGAACTCCAGGATTTAAGTAGCCTGACAGGCAGCCTTTGACCTCTTTAGCACGCAAACCTGCGGAAAGACTTCACCCGGACGTATTCAGAGGAAAAGACTTTCTGTGCCTGCCTGAAGTTAGCGGTCAGTAAAATGTTAATCCCCCAACCCACTTTTTAAAAGAAATTTACTTCCACAGATATCCTGGGAAGTTCTGTCCAAAGGCCTCTTTAACCCCATGTGAGCCGTACGGCATTCATCCTAAACAATGAACTTACAAACGTACACCATCTATCTATAATAATAGATATAATTCGCCAGCAAAGGTCAAACGCTACCACGCAGGCTATATATAGATACGCCGGAGTGTGGTTAAATAATGAGTTCACCAGCGCGCAAAATATGATTCTCGACAACTACACTAAATGATAAATCCCCCCACAGACGCAATTGCTTTTGGTGCGTAATATTTTCTTTTTGGAAATGAAATCCTCTCAATTTAAGTATTGTGTAAAACAATATTCGGTTTAAAAGTGGTTTGGACATGAGAATATAAATACAGTTCATGGGCGTGAAATAAAAAGTGTGCAGTGATGTATCATGGGGGAAGGGGTGTAGCAAATATTGGGATTCTTTTAAATGTGCGTTACTTGAGTTCATGTTTTGTCAAGTAACTTTACTAGATGGGAAGTTCGCGCCGCCAATATTTGGCGGGCTCTATCTAGTTTTGAAATGTTGCACAAATGAGTGTCAGACATATGTAAGTTGAGATGAATTTTGAAGGCAGTTGAACTGTCTTTTATCGTTCAAAAAAAAAGGCGTGTTGCTGTTCGTCCGTCGAAAATCGCCTTGGAGGAAGAGTTGCAGCAGCGTCAACCTCACGTCTCTCTCTCTCCACGCCGCTGGATCACCCAAGGGAACATCATGTGGATGATACAGCTTGGCACCAGTGACGTCGCAGGAGTTGTCGGAATGTTTCATTGTAACAGTGCTACCCGCCTTCGGGAATACATCTCCGGGTTTTGATTTAAGAGTTTCCTTCTCTGAACGCCAGTAAGATACGGACGTCGTGATTTTCTTACGTTAAGAAGCAAACGTTTCATAAAAAAAAATATGTTTCCCCTAAGCGCTGTGTCGTGCGAAGAAATAACAGTCACCAAGAATCTAAAAGAACGCCACTGACAGCTTCGTTGACAGTCAGAGATTCGACCTTGTTAAGCTTTGAGTTTTGAATTATTTTTTGAAATATTTTTTTACGTTTAGAAGAACATATTCCAAAATCATTACAATGTCGTAAGAAAGTTCTCTCGGGTATTCGCTATTAACATTATTTTCAGATCAAGACACGGACGATGAAGGCTGGTCAAACTGATTGTTTTGTTAAGCATTCAACGAACTAGTTTTCTATGAGCTCTAAGGATTCAAGCATCATTAACCAAACATATAGTAACTAAGTTTCTCAAAAGATGCCGACAGCGAAAATACGTGCACTAAATTAAAATGAATATTTAAAAACATAAACTGAAAAGTCACCTGAGAAACAAATAATTTTTAGTAGCCATTGGAAATTACAGCCCAAAATGACTCGAAACAATGTAAGAAATTTACAACAACCAAGAAAAATTTGAAGTAAACCATTTTATTACGTCAACATAGGATATGTAGGTGAAATAAAGATAAGATAACTTTCGATGCAAAATGGCTGTCCGTCTGTATTTTTATATGTTGTACATCTTCCGACGTTTAGCCAAAAATTTGTCCCGTGGAACCTAGAGCATTCTTGTAGAGAGGAACATTGCTACCTCCACAAGGAACACGTTCCTGACAAACCTTTGTGAGCCCGTGAAACCCAAGCCCACGCCTGTGCTGCAGGCAACTGGAATATAGAACAATTATTAATTAATGGATTTTTTATAAGATAAATACGGACGGCCAAAATATTTATCCATATCAGTTCCATGTAAAATTGTTCCACATGTCAATTTTAATTTTACATTATGCGATTGTATTGGAAAATGGTAATAATTATTTACATATCTATATATATATATAAATATATATATATCTTCTAACTTGACATAAACACATACAAACATGTGACGAAAGAAATGTTTCAGTTTAACAAAGCCCAAATTTGAAAGGAAATTTCTAGGAAATAAATAAGAGATCGGGTAGAAAGTGTTATTTGTAAATAACTTTGTGTGATAAATATCCGATACAAAGAGTGAGACAAAAGACCCAACCCACACAAAATCCAACTCCCAGACAAAAGCCCACCCCAAAGACAAAATCCCCCCTCACAGACAAAATCCCCCCTCACAGACAAAATCCGCTTTCACAGACAAATCCCCCAACAGACAAAATGCCCCCTCACAAACAAAAGCCCCCCCCCCAAAAAAAAAAAAAGACAAAAGTCCCCCTCCCAGAGAAAAGTCCCCTCCCACACAAAATCCCACCCACAGCCAAAATCCACCTCACAGACAAAAACCCCACACAGACAAAATGCCCCACTCACAGACAAAATCCCCCCACACAGACGAAATGCCCTCCTCACAGACAAAATCCCCTCTAACAGATAAAAGACTCTGACACAGACAAAAAGTCCTTCTTCCAGACAAAAGACACCAAGCCACAGACACCAAGCCACAGACACCAAGCCACAGACACCAAGCCACAGACACCAAGCCACAGACACCAAGCCACAGACACCAAGCCACAGACACCAAGCCACAGACACCAAGCCACAGACACCAAGCCACAGACACCAAGCCACAGACACCAAGCCACAGACACCAAGCCACAGACACCAAGCCACAGACACCAAGCCACAGACACCAAGCCACAGACACCAAGCCACAGACACCAAGCCACAGACACCAAGCCACAGACACCAAGCCACAGACACCAAGCCACAGACACCAAGCCACAGACACCAAGCCACAGACACCAAGCCACAGACACCAAGCCACAGACACCAAGCCACAGACACCAAGCCACAGACACCAAGCCACAGACACCAAGCCACAGACACCAAGCCACAGACACCAAGCCACAGACACCAAGCCACAGACACCAAGCCACAGACACCAAGCCACAGACACCAAGCCACAGACACCAAGCCACAGACACCAAGCCACAGACACCAAGCCACAGACACCAAGCCACAGACACCAAGCCACAGACACTACACGGACCGTTGTTGTTTTTTTGACAGACATCCATAAGGGCAACAACCCTTTTAAAAAAGGAAACAAGTTTCACAATTTAAAAAAAAAATATTTATTTCCCCATTGACCTGAGATGAGTGACCCGTGCGGGTTTAATGATTTTTAAATGAAGGGCTTAATGTAAAAAGCTTTCGAAGATGCGACCATGCGTCTTTTCAATGATTCTTCTGTCCGCTAACAAACTGCTTGGCATGCTTGACTTCGACATAAAATACTATTAAGGGCAAGCGGTCGTCAGATGGTCTCGCAATATGTCCCACCCATGTCCGAAACTTGCACTGCATTGATAAGGTGCATATGCACTGGAGACCTGCTTGCGTGGGTGAGTACCTCGGTGTGTATCACTTAGTTTCGCCATTTGATATTATAAACGTTTCTCTTAGACTGGTCGTGTGAAAGTTGTTTGATATACTTTCCATGTTTCACAGGCATATATCAGTGGTCGAGTACAGCCGCATTTGTAAACCTTTACTTTGCTTTGGTCGCTGATGCGTCTTCATGGCAATACGTTCTTAGACATTTTGCGCTTGTAAGAGTGAGCACTATGTGGGTCCTTGAAATCCTGAACTATCGTCTCTTGCTGCCACATGAGAAGGAAAATCCCTTTACGCCTTTCAGTCACATCTGCGCCACCGTCCATCGTTTCAATAATATTATTATTTCACTTACAGAAATATAAGAAACTCATAGAGATGTATGTGGAGTTCAAGTATAATTTTTGGAAAAAAAAACGGTTGGTTGTATGTTAGCTTTGTGATTTTAATCATTACATATAATTTGTAAGCTTAAAATTTCATCATAACTTATAAGTATGTTGGCCATTTTCAATGTATAAATGCGCGTTAATTTCAGTTTAATAAAAACACTCTTTCTGCACACCATCTAAATAGTACTATTTTTTATGAATTAACTTAAACAAATGACAAATTGAAAACATTACTCTTTAAATCATGAGAATTCGAAATCTTTACTGTCCCGGTACTTAATGTGAGGTAAGAAGCATTGCAACTGTATATGCCGGCATCAGAGCATTTGGCATCCTTGACAACCAACTCAATCTTTATGGTAGCTTTGTTGTTGATCGGAGGGTCACCGGACGGAATTCCCCCAGACGCTTCAACGATCCAGTTTCTTCCGGTTGGAATAAACTAAAAAACACAATGGAAAAAAAAAACCCGGTCATCTTAAAAAGCAAAGTGTTTATTTGAAACTTATAATAGCAAACTATATTAGTTAGTTCCATCATGGATCTAAGTCAGTGTTCCCTAACGTTTAAGTTGAACTGATTGGTCCGGTGAATACGTTGCTCACTGCACCAGGCCCCACAGCAATAGTTATGAATTATTTTATTTTCTCATTGTGTGCGGACCGGCACGATGGAAAACATCATGGTAGGGTATGGTTTGACTTTAATAGAGTCGTTGAATAAATGGCCTTGCTAATGTTAATAGTGTTGATTGTTTTCACTAAAACTGTCAAAAGTTTTTAAAAAATGTGAAAGATGATCAATTATTAACAGTTTAATTCAATGCATGGAATACGATACACAGTGGACAACTAAGTAAAAATAGCTGTCTTAGAAAATTCATCTCGTGGAAAAGTTCCTATCAGCTGAAGCCGAGCAGAATAAAACCCGTAACTCAATACATATACCGTTGTTAAAGCTCAAACATTTATTTGACAACTCTCAGGAAATGACTTATCTCAAGCGATGCCCAAGGATATATGCAAACTGTTCGCTGACCTTGGACACATTGGAGTAACCAGGAAATGACTTATCTCAAGCGATGCCCAAGGATATATGCAAACTATTCGCTGACCTTGGACACATTGGAGTAGCTAGGAAATGGATACGGCAAGTACACAGCAATCGTCTCTCTGGGTTCTTTGCCCACACATCTGTCAATACTCAACTCGGCGATCGCATTCAAATGTGAAGGAATAGAACCAGGAGGAAAGCGATTGGCATCACAGGTTACTGTGAACATCCCTCCAATAGGAACGTATGTTTTGTCCACGATAGGTTGCATTTGAGCGCAAACTGAAAGTGTAAAATAATTTGGAAAACTATAAACTTTTGAGGTCGAAATTACATTAGGCCCCTTTTACTGGGATCACTGGTTTATTGGGATCACTGGTTTATTGGGATCATTGATTTATAGGGATCAATGGTTTATTGGGATCACCGGTTTATTGGGATGACTGGTTTATGGGGATCACTGGTTTATCGGGATCACTGGTTTATACGAATCAAACGATTTAGAGAATGCAAATATAAAAAGACCGTTTTTAAAAGCATCATTAAATATTTTTTTTAAATACACTTTTGGATATTAGAATCGTTTACACATACTAAATGCACATCGCAATTACAGAATAACCGTTCTTTTAAAATGGGATATAACGCGCTACATGACATTCAAGTTAGTAGTCATCTTTAAAAAAAAACTGTGTCTCCTCTTTAACAGGAAAATGGAAAGGGAAAAACTGCATTTACGTTTCTTGCAAATATCCGCCAAAACATTAATAACAGATTAAAATCCAAATCAAATCGTTTGTTTAAGTCGACGCTAAATTTTCAGTGGAGGAAGTTGTGATCACAATTTTAAGTTAATGATTTTTATTTCAATGCATTACTTTTTCTTGGTAAGAAAAGTCTTTAAATTACAAACAATAGTTTTTAATTGGTCGAGGTACGTTCTCCACTCAACACGCGTGACGAACGATTCCAATTCTTTACTTAGAGTTTTAAAGTCAACAATATGTCAAATAAAATGTCTGAGAATATCGATGAAATAAATACATTTATTAGCAGTAATATAAAAAAAAAAATTGTCCATTTGAAATTTGGCAAAATATGAAGTAGAATTAAATGTCATACCAAAAACATCTGACTAAGGTAATAATAGGGCAATGTTTAACCAATTAGTAATTCAAACAATCGGTATTTAAGAAAACTTACCAGCAATGAATAAACCAGCAGTTAAGATGGCTCCCGAAAACTTCATGACACCACAAATGCCGGGTTCTTCACCAAGACGTGTACATGTTTACCCTAAAATAATTATTGAAAAAAAAAAAAAACAAAGTTAGTGTTATTGTCCTTTTGTATAAAGTAACTTTGGAAGTAACATGTTTTCTTTACCCTTTCCTCTCTCGAAAGATTTTTGTCAGTGACAGAAAAACGTGTAGTCAAGAAAAAGACAAAGTAAAGGCTCAAGTGATATGAAAAAAGGGCATGAATTGGGCGGACAATGTTGTCTAGGGTTAGGGTTCTTCACAACAGCCACAGAAGCACTCATCCGTCTCACGCTTTTATGGCAAATGTGAAAAACTACACAAATAATGGCATGTAATCGATTCTAGCCTTAGTTAATTCCTTGTTCGTTTCCAAATGGCGGTAGTAAACTATTATCAGCTACTTTTCAAAATCGCTCTATCCAAATCATCTGCAATCAGAATACAATTTGCTACTAATCTCCAATCTGCGATCTCTCTCTTTCAAAATCTATCAAATCTGCATCTTATTATATAAAAAAAAAAATCTTTGGGGATGTCGCAAAAATACACACCCTTTATAATAACTAGTGTGTTAACCCCTCCCCCACCCCCCCCCTTCCGATGAGTCAGACGTTGCTGACATTAACTCATTAACAACCGGATAATAAATACACTTGCTGACAAACATATCATACAAACTCAAACCCGGAATGTTTTTTTTGGAACATATCCTATAGTACTAAACTTTTCTTTTCTTTCATGCTCTGTATAGAAATTAAATTGACGGTATGTAATGTGAATGGATAAAAAAGTTGATCTTGGGACAGCAAAATTTGGTTCTGGTGATGGGGGAGACTACAGGAAAGGTTTCTGGGAGGGTTAAAGGCAAATTTTAATGAAGCGGTTATGGATAAGTTACAAAGAATTTATGACAGGAAGAGAACACTGTGATGGAGCTGGAAAGAGATAGAGAAAACGACAGAGAACGAGAGGGGTAGCAAGAGAGGGAGAGAAGAAGCAAGAGGTAGAGAGTTGGCTGGAGAGATAGAGAGAGAACGGTAGTGCGAGAAAGAGAGCGAGATCGCTAAAGAGAGACAGAGAGTGAGAGAGGTAGTTAGAGATAGATGTAGCTAGAGAGAGTTAGCTAGAGAGAGAGAGAGAAGTAGCTAGAGAAATAGAGGTAGCTAGAACGAGATCGAGAGAAAGAGAGAGAATGCGTTAGTCCGTTAGTCCGGGGAAGGTCTTTATGGCAGGAATGGCACTGAGAGGGCGTTGGTCTTGAATGGTGAAAAAAGGTTTTATGGTTATTTGAAATGGACACAGCCTATTGGACAAAGAGCGACGCAATAACATTGGGTAAATTATTATGGATTAAATAACATTTTTATCCCTTAATGTTATTAAATAATGAACCAATCTTTGAGTAATTTAATTTATCGCTATATTAAATTTTGTATCACATGACAAAGATCTACAATTTATTATAATTTTAAAATTATAAATTTTACGCTTACAGTCCATCAAATCAAGTTTGATAAAAAAAAAATTACAATAATATTATCAGACCTTTTAATTGTATATTATTTTTTTTTAAAATAAATCTCTCATATCACTGGATTCATAATGAACAAACTGTAAATTATATGCTGTACATATGAGTTTCAGTCCTCCATTTCAATCGTGACGTAATCGTGTTATTAAAATGAATCTCGGCACACAAACAGAAACAAACCGTAAAAGTGATTTCTTCGTAAATTATTTTTTTTTAAAGTATCAGACAAATCTTGCGAATGATCTAGAGAGATAGGAGTGTGTGATTTCTCATGACAATGAACAAACACACCTTATGGGTAGACTTTTTAAAGTGACTGGAGTGGATGTAATGAATCATCGAGTCACAGCAACATTTTTGTTTTTTGACAAAGATCAGGTTAAACAATGGATGTTTTTAGTTGACGTCCTTCGGAGTTCAAGAGGTGCACGAGGGAAACTTTTTTTTTTTTTACTTTATAAGTTTAAATGCTGTTTAAATGCTGTTTAAATGCTGTTTAAATGCTGTTTAAATGCTGTTTAAATGCTGTTTAAATGCTGTTTAAATGCTGTTTAAATGCTGTTTAAATGCTGTTTAAATGCTCCTTAAATGCTGTTTAAATGCTGTTTAAATGCTGTTTAAATGCTGTTTAAATGCTGTTTAAATGCTATTTAAATGCTGTTTTATCACAGAATGGGAAATGTTTCCAGTGGAATCCGTAATTACTAAATCCATGATAATACTTGGTATTTGTTTTTCGCTGGCTGGCTGGCTGACAAAATCTTCGGACGTTTAATGGACCCACTTCTCGTCCATCTGTTCAGCTGAAACTTGGCACATAGACTCATTACTGATGGAAACACATTATTTCAATCTTTCAGCCACACCTCCCAACCCCAATCTCCAAAAGATCAGGTTTTTTTTTTTCTCTTTGTCAAGACAAAGCTGAAGAAAACAAGATGCTACTGATTTCACGAAACATAATTCCCGATAACTGCGCTAAATGATTTTCTTTTAAAAAAATATCGCAAAGTGCGTTTGGTGCATAATAATTGCTCTTGTTTTTTTTTCTAAAATCGTTTGATGAAATAAATCTGTGGTCGGAAAGCGGGTGGGACATTACAATATAAATATAGTCCTGGGGCAGGAAAAAAAATGTGCGGTTTCGACCCTTGAAAAATAGGGCAGAGGGCACGTATTGGGATTCATAAAAAGTGTGTCACTTGTATGCATATTTAGTCAAATATTCAGCCCCCCCCTCATGGCTTCATATCTTTTGCTGCCATCGGATACTACGTCCAAGCAAGTGATATTTCTTATTTTTATTTTTATACCGTTTTTTCTGTTGTTTTGTTCGCTGACTAAGGCTTTCTGCCGACACGTTCGTTTTTTTGTTGCGTTTCTTTTTTCAGGTTTAACCCTACTCTGTTTTATTCATTCTTATTGAACCACACTCTGCCGTATCTATAAATAGCCTGCGTGGTGTTTGACCCGTCTTGTATGATTTTTGCTCGCGAATTATCTATATAGATTCTCGTGTCCCAACCAACTTTAAACCGAATATTTTTTACACAATACTTAAACTGAGACGATTTTATTTCCGAAAAGAAAATATTACGCACCAGTTGCAATTGCGTTATTAAAAATATATATTTATCATTTAGCGTAGTTATCGGGAATTATATTTTGCGCGCTATTGAACTCATTATTTAACGACACTCTGACGTATCTATATATAGCCTGCGTGGTGGTGTTTGACCTTTGCTGCCGAATTATACATATATAGATAATATTTGTTTAAAAAAGTCAAATTAAAGCTGAATAACTTCCATCATAATAACCATAGAAAACAACTAATATCAAGTTCAATGCAAATAAATTATTTTATTACTGCAACAGAGACAAATATGAAACACTGAATTGACCACCTACGGCGTCAAAATCAGGCCCGTACTTCATTTACTAAAGAAATTCCTGTTGATTAAATGGTGCCAAAATATTGTGTTTTTTGCTACTGTTCTTTTTTTCTTAAACAAATACAGATATGTGCTATGTGCATAGGTATACCTTTTTAATTTTTTTTCAAATTCACTCCGACCCACAACGGTGCCTGAAGGACAGTGAAGCTGTAATGCTTAAAGAGTATATCAGATAAAGCTTGAAGCAAAATAACTGCACCTTAACATTCATTATTATTATTATTATTATTTTATTTTTTTTTGATGTTCAAATTCAATGAGTTAGCCAAGTAACTTTCTTATTGCTGGTTAAACTAGCTGGCAAAGTAATTTTCTTATTGCTGGTGACGCGAGCTTGCAAAGAAATTTTCTCAGTCCTGCTGACGCGAGCTGGCTAAGTAATTTTCTCAGTCCTGCTGACGCGAGCTGGCAAAGTAATTTTCTCACTCCTGCAGACGCGAGCTGGCCAAATAATTTTCTTGGTCATGATGACACTAAACAAATCTTGACCACATGAGAGATGCTACCACAAGTACCAACATGTCCCTGAAAAACCAGTGAGAGTACACGATCCCCAAATGCGTGCCCTGGTTGACTAGAATATAAAAGATATATTTTTGATTCAACATATTTTATTGCATAAAATATACATTGAAAAAAATATTTGTTCTAAACAACTCAAAGACAAATTTTCACATGGAGAGTTTATCGGGACATTTCTCTTTTGTATTGGGAATAATAAAGTTCACATATTTATCTCTCTCAATACTATATAACCTCATATAAAGGTCTCACGAGTGAATTTTATTTTATTTAGGATGAAAATAAGACCAATACGGAAATGTATAGGAAATAAATAAGACATCAGTGTGAATCTGTTTATAGTTCATAGCACTGGATGATAAAGTCCGATTCAATGAGTAGAGGCAAAAAGTCCGACCCCCCCAAATCCACCCAAGAAAAAAAAAAACGGAGAAAAAACAAAACAAAAAAACAGACAGTATCCCAGGCTTACAAAAAGCGACAGCTGTGTTGGACAGAAGTCATGCAATTTCACTAATTGTTTCAAAAAGAAATTATTTTCCCCGATTTGAATATTTAAAATGAAACAAAAACCAAAGCTATTGAAATGTGTGCCTAAAACGAGGGACACTGTTTTAACCAATGGCAAGAGACCAACAATGTTCAACAATTATTATTATTTTTTTTTTCAGCGCACTAATTGAAATCATTGATGATGGCGTGAAGACCAGCGCAACGTTCATAAAAAAAAAAATCTAAGAATGTATAGACAATGAAAAGCAATAGATCCCAAACTATAATAAGAGTTAGCAGGATCGTTGTGATCCCCCCACCCAAACTATAATAAGGTAAGACATTGGCCAGTAAATCAATGCTATGCAAGGATTCTAAAACAACCTTCACACAACGATCCTACGAAAAATCGTCAACATCCAGAAGTTTTAGCACAAACATTCCTCACCCGGCGAATGCACCATTTAATGCAGTCCAAGCTTTGGTTGGGCATGACCAGATACTTCCCCCCCCCCCCTAGTACCAACAGCCCGACTTTTGCCTCAGTAACCAACTACGAAAAATCGTCAACATCCAGAAGTTTTAGCACAAACATTCCTCACCCGGCGAATGCACCATTTAATGCAGTCCAAGCTTTGGTTGGGCATGACCAGATACTGCCCCCCCCCCCCTAGTACCAACAGCCCGACTTTTGCCTCAGTAACCACGGATATGTTCAACCCCAACAACACTCCGATTTTTTAAAATAATCACGATCTATTTTCGACAATCTAACTAACATGAAAACTGTTGTCAAGGTTATGATCTTACAAGGTTATAGGGTCATGATCTTACAAGATTATAGAGTCATGATCTTACAAGTTTACAGAGTCATGATCTTACAAGGTTATAGAGTCATGATCTTACAAGGTTACAGGGTCATGATCTTACAAGGTTACAGAGTCATGATCTTACAAGGTTACAGAGTCATGATCTTACAAGGTTATAGAGTCATGATCTTACAAGGTTACAGGGTCATGATCTTACAAGGTTACAGAGTCATGATCTTACAAGGTTACAGAGTCATGATCTTACAAGGTTACAGAGTCATGATCTTACAAGGTTACAGAGTCATGATCTTACAAGGTTACAGAGTCATGATCTTACAAGGTTATAGAGTCATGATCTTACAAGGTTATATAGTCATTATCTTAAAAAGATAAGATATAAAGCAAAATATCAACTATCAATATCAAATCATGCTGTAAAAAAAATGTTGACCTACCGGCACTTATTTTGGGAACAATGGTCAAGTTCCTTCGGGAGGCGCCATGATCACCGTCTTGTGCCACACAAATGTACACCGTTTCAACCGCCTGTACCTTGAAGGTCAAGGTTGACTCATATTTGCCACGTCTACAAGGGTGATCTGCGGGACTCCGTGTCACCGTTTCAGCACCATCCGTAGGATAGGGCGCAAAGATGGTTCCTCTGCTTGGACCGGTCAACCAGGTTAACTCCAGTCCCTCAACACCCGCAGGACCCTTATATAAGATTTAGTAAAGGATTAGAACTAATGATATTTTTTATATAACTCATTTTACAATGGATTGGTGGTATTTATTAAAAACTTGCTTATACGACCCGTTGTTTCCGGGATATTTATGCAATTCATTGAGAAATCCCATCATCAGACACCAAATTTTTTTTACACAAATAGCTGAAAAAGGAAAGACTATAATTGAAATCAATATTTCAAAACAAAATTTGAGCAGACTTTCTTGTTTAAAAAAAAATGTATTGATGATTGCATCTCTAACAATATTTAGTTTTGAGAAATGTTTATTCCTATTTTGAATCTAGGTCGATCCTAACCACGTTCACGCCCCTGAACTACAATTTTATTTTCTCCAAATATTGTAAAACATGTCCTCAAATTGACACTCAAAAGATTATTATAAAATATTAAAAATTACATGTGACACTGACATGATGTGATTTATCGGTGTCATCATTACAAACGTAACGAAAATGTTCCCTCACTTTTCTTCAATATTTTCGGAATATCGTAAAACAGATCATTCTTATGACTAAAGAAGACTCTCATAACTCATGTTAACTCCTGTGAAAGCACTGATTTTGTTTTTTTTAGAGAAATATTATTAGTCTAAAAAATGTTTACCCACTTTTTCATGATCTTTACGTTTTGGCAAGTGGAAAGAAAAAAAAATACATTTAATGATTATAAAGAAAATGTCAACCCACTTTTCTTTCAGCGAGTCTAAACCAGGGGTCGGGAAACTTTTTGTCTGAGAGAGCCATGGATACCGCATATTTGGAAAAGTAATTCTGTGAGAGCCATGCATTATGTTTTAAAACTAAAAATTCAAGTAAATGTGTGCATTTTGTTTAATTTCAACACTAAAAATGCAATAGTTATGTCTCTGAATTCTTTATAATAACATGGGTATGCTGTTGCTAATCAATAATGAGTATTTCTTACCATTAATGCGACTTTTTTTTTATCCAACATTTGTCTGCGAGCCAGATGCAGCCATCAAGAGAGCCACATCTGGCTAGCGAGCCATAGGTTCCCGACCCCTGCTCTAAACTGTAATTTTTTTTTTTAAAAAGCCTGCTATAAAATTAAGATTCAATTTTCATGTGTGTAAAATTATTGCTATAAGATTTAAAATGTTGTTTAGGTTTTGTACACTGATGTAAATGTAGCAAACGTTTGTCAACACCCTTGAAGTTATATATCACGTAGATAATCAATTATTGACAATAAAAATAGTATCTAAATTAAGATTTGGACAAAAGACGTAATATGGATGATTAGTATTGCAAGAGCTGGTACAACCTATGGCACATTGTCTAAAAAGTTATGGACCAGGCGTGGTATCAGCACACAAACTAAAATGAAAGTAAATAATTCGGCTGTGCTCCTTACACTTCTCTAGCCTCTGAAACGCGGTCTATTAACGCGAAGCAATAATATGAAGTTACGTCCCCTACACGACTCAGAAAAACCCTACACATTAAATGGCAGGACAGTTTTTTTTTCCAGAACACTGAGGTACTCGCGCAGGTTGGTCTCCCCTGCATCTTTAAAGCTGTCATCCGTGGCGCTTTGTGCCAACGTCAGACGACTACTATCCCAAAGGAATATTGAATTTAGGGCAGTGGTTCTTAACCTGGGTTCGATCGAACCCCAGGGGTTCGGTGAGTCAGTCTCAGGGGTTCGGCCGAGGTCCAAAAAATTATTTTAAAAAAATCATTTTTTATTTTTCCTATAAAGAAGGGTTCGGTGAATGCGCATATGAAACTGGTGGGGTTCATAACCTCCAAAAAGGTTACAAACCACTGATCTAGGGTGATCAAGAGCATGGAGGGCTGTTTGCTAGTTAACAGAACAAACCCTTTTTAGCCACTTTCAAGAATCACTAAGCATCGTTCGATGAAGAAACGGAGACATCTCAAGAGTCGTCAGAGATTCGAGCGTCGTTGCTTCACTCTCTAGACAAAGGCTCCATACAACAGCAAATACAGAGCACTAAAGTTTTGACAGAAAAACAAGGATTAACTAAACACCCGGGGTTCCTCAGCAACTAATTGACCATAACATGTCGTGCCAGAATCTTTCTCATCAGCTGTCTGCGGTTCTACTTCATGTTAAAAAGGTAAACAATTGTAAAAGAATAATAATAATTTTTGATTAACATTATGTAAGACGAATGAAAATAATCCAGAATTTGCTTTTCAACAAAAAAATACATTTGATTTTAAAATACATAACTTTCAGCTACCTGTAATTTACACGTTAATTTGACCTCCTGTCCCACCGTGTTAGTGGAGACGTCAGGTGCATTGCCATTGTGGTGGTTTAACGTGAGCACAGGTTCTTCTAGGTCGACCTTTCTTGCTGTTTTGAATGAAAATAAAAACTTAATGAACCACGCAATTGGCTCATTCAATAATTTGTTAAGATAATTACTGAAAAAAAATACTCATCTAAACAGCCCCAACTAACGATTAAAAGCTATTTTTGGGTCACTAGAAGAGCTATGTTAAACTAGAATAACTATTGTTAAACTAGAATAACTATGTTAAACTAGAGTAACTAGCTTAACGTCTCTTATACTCCTCAGAGATACACGCCACACAGACGATTTTTTTCCCAATGATATAGAGAGCCCTGCTTAAAGATGATTTCATATATTTAAATAAGACACTAGTATTTACAAGGGTAAATGTATTTTTGTCCATATCAGTGTTTTAGATTGTTCCCACAAAATCCCCCATCCAAAATGCATATCCCCAAGAAGGAATTCTCTCCACGTAAAAAATACCCAAGAACCCTAACCATTATTCTTTTCGAGAGACATCTTCGAGGTCAATAACCTTTCTCTCAAAGAAAATAATCGTACACATTTTAAAGATTAAAGCGAAAATTTAATTGAAAAATTCTATGTTGACTCAAAGTAACGATGCGAAAAGATCAACTGTTAGGTTTGAAACAAGAATGGAGACTCATAGAAACTTGAAAGCACGTAGCCAATTGCTTAATGTTATCTCCGCCCTTTCCTTGTTGGAACAATAGCAGTGGACCTACTTTTCCTCTCTTTTTTACAATTTTTCCTTTATTTCATAATATATCTCACCTACATATGTCCTATAACAGTCCTCTTGCTGTCCTCTCGGATACTACATTACAGGTAACATTTTTTTTTTTACATTTTAAAATTTGTTAGCTGAAAAAGGCCGAAAAGTTCGTTTGTTATGTTGCGTCCAATTTTTCTCAGGTTTTCTTTTACTTTGTTTCTCTCATTTTCTAATTCTATCACCTTCTCCTATGCAATCTCATTCAAACTAAATTCCCACTCTAAAGCTCTTTAAATACTGTTTTCTCCAAATGGAAAAAAAGGGCGGTAAATGTATCGAGAAATTATAGCACAAATAAAATAATACGTTGTTTTGTTGGGTTCCTTTTTCAGGTTTAACCTTACTTTGTTTCACTCATTTCCAATAATCTATTACAGCGGATAAGTCTTACACAGATTTAGTATCCAAGGAGCAATGGCGTACCAGATGTCAATTATGGAAACGAAATAAATGCTTGGATTTAAATCGCAATGCGACACATTGTTTTGCTTACATTCAAAAGAATGGGGATAAGAGTATTCATTCTTTGAATTATGACAATAAAATAATGCTTAGATTTACATCGCATTAAGGCAATTTATATTGCTGACATTCAAAAGAATGTGGTTCAGAGAAGTCATTCTGTGAATTAGTCAATAAAATAAATGCTTTGGTTCACATCACATTATGACAATTTATATTACTGACATTCAAAAGAATGTGGTTCGGAGTAATCATTAAATGTCAACATATCAAAATCTCAGGTAGGAAACTTGTACTCTTGTCACAAACTCTTTGAAATAGTAAAGCCAGCGAGAATCAAACAACGACTGGTAGAGACGGATGATTCAGAAGACATCTCATTCAAGCTCTGTAAATCTGAACATGAGGTCTGTCATGCAAATAAGAGCAACGAGGAAAACAACCTCACCTTTAACTGTGAGTGTGTCAGAACGGCTGGCTTCTGAAACACCATCTGTTGGATGAAAGACAGCCTTACAGGTGTATAGTCCTGCGTCAACGCACTGAGCAAATGGCACGTGTAGCTTAATGTTAATCGATGGCCTGTTGTTTCGAGCAGTGTCGAAGTTACCACCAGATCCTTGAATTGACCAAGCCCTACCCCTTGGAACTGACTGAAAAAAAAGCAACAACAACAAAAAAGAAACCACATAAAAACATGAACATAAGGATTTACCAAAATAAAATTGGTTAATAAATACTTTTAAAAAAAATCAGTGGACATTAGTTCTGAATTTTTTTATGAAGATCAATTAATTCCAAATAATTACTTGCAGTGGCATATCTAGAGGGCGGTGGCTGCGTGGCTGCGTACCGCATCGGATGACACCATCCAAGAGGGTGACACAAAATGGAAAAAAATGTATAGTGTGTGTCGATTGAAAGAACTTTTGATTGGTCGAGGCCTGACCCGGAAGCGCACCCATCGTGGCAATAGACAAAAAAAACCATCAACAACTTGTCACTCATTCATCACCAAGGGCTACTCTCGCCCTGCCTACCCCATTCCCATCGAAACCTCTCCACCTTCCAGCAACAGACATGTTCACGCTCCAGTCGTTTAGAGACCCACCAGAAGTGTCAGGATTTATCCCTTAGAGGCAGATGGACATTCTGTTTATCCAGGAGACCTGCTTTCGGCTGACAGGCGATGACGGGAAGTACGTCGAGCTCGCTCCATCTGGCTGTTCTGCCCGATCATTTCCTCGTTCAACCGGCGGTGTGGGGGCCTTGCAGTTATGCAGAGACACGTTGTCCCATCCTACAGCTTTTGTCACAGACCTCCCATTCGCTGAAAAACCTTTCTAAACAGTTCAACTGACCCTGTCAGTGTCCCAGGAGAACATCCATTTGAAGTGCATTTATCGAATCTTCCAGAGTAAGAAAAATAAACTTACCGACGCATTGTTTCATCGTTAAATCCCGGATTAGATTGATCACAGCAACGCATTTACCGGCACTTATATATTGTAGTGGGCGAGATGAACGCTCCCTTCAATCAGTCACATCAACCCTATACTGCCTAGTGTGGAAATGAAGTGGTTTAGGTCAGGTCTTGTTGTTTTTAAGCAGATCTATTCCGCTGCCAAGAAGCGTGCCACGGAGATTGCTTATTGTGCTAAGACTTTAGTGTTTAAGCCAAAAGATATGTGTGGGTAAAACTAGCGGGCAGTTGCTTGATGTTTGTAGCCACCTCATACGGTGTAACAAAGGAACTGCTCTTCCTTCAGTGTTTTCGTCGCCCCAGCAACCAAATATTTTCTGTAATTTCTTTACAAGCAAAGTTGCTGGCTTTCGCGCTGAACTGTATCGCCTTGACGCATTGCTCCTTAGATTTGCCTTCTTTTTCTTGTGTTAGTTCACATTTCGATATTTTTAAACCCTTTTTTAACTAGTGGTCAAAAATATTATCCTAAAATCTAAACCTATCACCCCCCCCCTGTTGCTTGAGTCATTGGATCATTTTCCCCCGACGGTAACCCACATAATCAATGAAAGCTTATCTTCTGGCTCTGTTCCCCTTCTTTGTAAGTCAGCTGTCATCAAACCATAGTTAAAGAAGCCTGGTCTGGATGAAAGAAATTTAAAAAACTATAGACCTGTATCTAACTTATCATTTTTATTAGAATTCATTGAATAACTAGTTCTGAAAAAATTTTGTTGCTTACTTAAGCGACCGCTCTCTTCTTAGTCCTAATCAGTCGGCCTATAGACATTTCCACAGCACAGAGATAGCTCCCTTGAAAGTCAGTAATGTCACGCAATGGACAGCGGTAATGTCTTCATCCTGATCCTCTTAAATCGTAGTGCGGGCTTTAAAATTTTGATCATGAAAATTATTTACAGACACCATTGAAAATTTCTTTGGAATTTCTGGTTCGGTTTTGGCTTGGTTTAGGTCCTACCTCTTTGATAGAACGAAAGTGGTCTCAGTCAATGGCTGTCTCTCCGGCAGTGCTTATTTGGTGTACGGAAGGTACAATGGTCCATTTTGGGTCCGGTTCTATTCAATTTGTATACCAGGCCACAGCTTCTCTTGCTTGGGACGAATGCTGTTGAGTGCCAGCCATTCGCAGATGATACGCAGCTATACAAGCATACCCATCCTTCTCTTGTCGCTTCCGCTGACTGGACTTTGCGGTTGTGCATTAGTGATGTCAAGTTATCGATGACTCTCAGCAAGTTAATGGTCAGGATGACACAATGGTAGCACTCCTCATTGAAAAATCACAAATCCTCCTCTAACTTAACTCTCCACTTCTCATTTCAAGTAGGTTACTCCAACATACAGTTTATATCTTCTTCTAGGAATCTTGGTTATATTCTTTCTAACAACATGTCTCTCGATAAACATATCTCTCACATTTGTCGTTCTGCATACACCGCAATCCGTCAGATCAGCTCCATCCGCCACTACCTCACAGTTAGCGCAATAAAATCCCTAGTCCGTGCTGTTGTTCTCTCTCTCAACTTGATAATTGATACTCTCTTCTGTCCGGTTCACCAAAACACTTCATATAAAAACTACAAAAATGTCAAAACATAACTTCTAGGCTAGTTCTAAAGGCAAAAAAAAACGTGATCATGTCATTTCTCTACTCCACTCACTTCCTTGTCACCTTATACAAGGCCACATTGATTAAAAGTTGTCTGTTCTCTGTCACAAATTTTTCTAGGTCTCCTGCCCTTACGACTTAACCAAACTTCTTTTTGTCTATTCACCCCTTTGACAGCTTCGCTCCTCCGCAGACACGCGCATCCTGTCCGTTCCCAAGACACGCCCCAAAACATATGGTGAACGATCTTTCTCTTTCTGCGCCCACAAACGATGGAATTCTCTGCCACTACGCATCCGACATATACCATCCACCCAGGCCTTCAAAACCGTGCTCAAAACAAATCTCTTTAAACTTTACTCCCCCGACTGATTCCCCTGTCTGACTGATAGACGATGCTGCTCGCTGCCGTCCATAGCTTGACATGTAAAAGTTCATAAAAAATTTGTTTTTGATTTGATGTTATACAGATGTTCTTTATTACAATGTATTTTATTTTTATTTCACGATTATGTATTTTTTCCTAATATTTTGATATACAGCGCGGTGAGTCCAGCCCTAAGCTAGGATATCGCGCTATTTAAAACCACTAATGATAATGATAATGATAATAATGATATTTACAGAGCGAAAACTGCTCGTTATAACCAAAACTTCATGAAAGTATAATCTATGGAATTTTCCACCCATATAACCAATCCACATGCGTGTTTTATTAAAAGTTCCCCATGATTCAACGCCGATTGAAGTGTTCTTTAATTTTAAGTTACAGAAAGATATACATTTTTATCTAACTTTTGAGAAATAAAACTTTCCTTGATACCAAATACGATGTGGTCGGGTGATTCAGAGTACACGAATGGAATCGGCAAAAATTAAAATCATTATGAAATTACTTTTTATACATTTAATGTTCTAGTGAAATAAAATAATATTTTACAAAATGTTCTAATATCGTTTAATAAATAATATCAATTAATTTCAATTTAAAAAAAAATTGAAACAAAATTATGTTTGTAAACCAAAAATTACTCACTTTAAAGAGAAATGCCATGCCTTGGTAAACATCATAAGGCAGCTGAGGTTGAATTTTAAAAAATAAATGTCGACTATTCAGTATGTAATGTTTAAAAATTTTAAAAATTATTGCTCAATGGGACACAATGTTTTCGACTAGTCAGTATTTAATTTTTGACATTCACGGTTGAAAGGGACCTCATATAATCTCTTTCAATGCTCTCGCCTTCAAATTTTTCTTACGACCCGTGTGTCTGTGACTTCATGGGAGCGGAGCTTTTCAAATCTAAATCTTATTAAGAAATATGTACCATCCACCAAAGTAAAGTCTAGCCTTACTGATCCGACTCAAATATCGAAGTAAAGTGACACGGTGAAAGATATTGATTTTGATAAAGTAATTGACAGGTTTGCCGCTTTGAAGACCAGGAAAGGAACATTTAAAGTTTCAAAAAAAAATGTTATGTGAAAATAACTATCAGATAACCGATTAACTTCCATAAGCCCGAAGAGGGCGGGGGGGGGGGGAGCGTTGTTATAGTTCTTAAATACATTTACCCCCTGACCCGTCAGTAACTGTTTTCTGTTCTCGTCATTGTTATACTGTGTAATTATTTTAACAAGAGGAAATCCATCTTGGAAGTCGGTTGAGGGTAGGTGAGACCGCGAGTCTACCGCACCGCTACACACCAACCCTAACTACGGCGATGGTTACATGGGCTTAGGTAGTAACGACCAAGCACTAAACCCAGGCTCTGCTCAACTCCATACGACTTAACACATCTTTTTTACCAATTATAAGCCGAGAAATATGAATGAAGGCAGCTTCTTGTCTACCCTAAAATATAACTAATGATAAAATGCATTGAATACAATTTAAATTATTTAATGTTGTCTTAAAAAATCTAAAATGAAAATTTTAATTAACGTGCTAATAAATTTTCCACTAAAAAATTTAGAGAGCAATGAGAGTGAGATTTAAAAATGTTTTTTAGGTATATCGAAAATTTTGTCGGGCTCCAAAGACATTAAATGACGTGATGATGGTTTAAATATTACCTTAAGCGTTTTGTGTTCATCTGAAGGAACTACGGCGTATCGAGCCAGAAGTTCAGTATCCACTGTCTTGTTACCTAAAACCCAAGCTCTCTCAACTAATAACTCATAAATAAAGGTTACAGCTACTGGAATTTTGGCAATCCAGCTAGCATCACATGTTAGTCTAAATGAACCACCATCTTCAATCACTGTCTTTTGAAATAGTTGACCTTGAACTGAAAAAAAAAATCACAACTAAAAAGTTAGGAATTAAAAATAAATCTTTTAAACTAACATGCCTAAAAATAGTTAGACTTGTGTTGTTTTTTTGTTTGTTTGTTGTCTTTTTTTGTTTGTTTTTTTTTTGGCTTTTTTTTTTTTAAATTATTGACTCCCAAAATTTCTTTCAAAATAATAAATTTTTAATTTTCAGAGAAAAAGAAGGAAAATAGGCAAAAGTACTAACAGTAGAAAAAAACGGGCCAAATGTAAAGGGCTGTCTTATGAAACCTGTGTGACTTCTATAAGGTTTTATATTTAAAGCAATAACTTTGTAACACACTACTTAAAATAAACTCATGCATGTCATTGTAGGCTCATGGTTTCGCTATACACTATAATTCATTTAACTATTCGAATTTATTGAATATTTACATCATTTTCGGCTACATCCCTTAATAGGTACTCTTAGTAGATTACCTTGGTTTCAAATGGTGAAAATGTTAGCTACCTAAGGTTTACCCCATTTCTGCAGACGAATGACACGCCACATTCAATTACAACAATAAAGCAGACGTTAACCCATTTTAAAATATTACAATTTTAGTAAGACTATTTGAAATGTCCAATCACTCTATCGGTGTGTGGCTAATCATGTCAAAACTGCACAAAAATCAATAGACAGACTACAATCAAACCTGAATATTAAATATAATTTGTAATTGTTAATTTACAGTCGGTAGGGACAATCGAAATGTTTATTCTTGATGAAGAGTCATGGGCAGGCGATAATGGATAGTGCTACCTTTTTCAACATTGTGGGTTCGCCTTTCTTTTCCACTACACATGGAATAAGACAAACATCCATTAAAACCACGATCTGTTAAATACTGTTTCATGAGTAACAATTGCAAAATCTAAGACTTTTTGTAATATGCTAAATTACGTGGAAGTTCACATTGAAGCTATTAGATGTCTGTAAAAACTAAATGTTTTTTTTACTGCGTACTAAATATAACAAACATTAAAAAGTCTCTAAGGTTAAACGATTGAATCGCCCTCAAGTAGACAACACCAGCAACCAAACTACACGAATGACGTCATCATTTTTCCAGGCTATTGAATGAATGAGGAATGAAACAACCACTAAAAACAAAGTTGATCGCATAAATCCTTGATAAAATGCAATGTTGAGCTTTGCGGGTGGGGGGGGGGGGCTGAACATTTCACGTAACATGAACAAAAGTAATGCACTTTTAAAAAACCCCAAGGCTCAAAACGGCACATCTTTTTCAAATGAGGAATGAAACAACCACTAAAAACAAAGTTGATCGCATAAATCCTTGATAAAATGCAATGTTGAGCTTTGCGGGTGGAGGGGGGGGGCTGAACATTTCACGTAACATGAACACAAGTAATGCACTTTTAAACAACCTCAAGGCTCATAACGGCACATCTTTTTCACGCCCCTGAACGATATTAATATTCTGATGAAACACCCACGTTCACACCGCAGACTTATTTCACCAACTATTTTAGAAAAATAAATGAAAATATTACGCACCAAATGCATTTGAGATTTGTTTTTGTTTTTTTTTTAAATCTTATTTAGCGCAGTTATCGGGAATTTTATTTCGTGCAATCATTATCATATGTCTTTTATCTTCCCCATGAAACGGGGTTATTTTCGGGGTTTCGGGCGCGGAGGGTGGTGCTAAAAATTTAAACGAATATGTTGTCGTTGGCAACAAGTCTATATTTTAAATTTTGTAGCTCGATAGGTTTACGGGAAGTGGCCCGATTACCCCCCCCCCCCCCCCCCCCCNAATCATACTAAAAGGGTGGGAATAGTAATCATACTAAAAGGGTGGGAATAGTAATCATACTAAAAGGGTGGGAATAGTAATCATACTAAAAGGGTGGGAATAGTAATCATACTAAAAGGGTGGGAATAGTAATCATACTAAAAGGGTGGGAATAGTAATCATACTAAAAGGGTGGGAATAGTAATCATACTAAAAGGGTGGGAATAGTAATCATACTAAAAGGGTGGGAATAGTAATCATACTAAAAGGCCACAAGTCTGTAAATTCATAATTGTAGTTTTATCTAATCAAGATACTTCCTCCCACTGACACCCGAAAATTATCCAAATCCTTTAGTTAGAGTCTTAAGCCGATGTTATGTTAAATATAATTTTAGAGAACAATGGTGACAAAATAGACAGTTCTAATATAAAAATATTGTCAACCTAAATTTGGCGAAAATTAGAAGCATAATTAAATGTCATACCATAAATGTCTGATGCGGACATAGTAGTTAGATGTTGTTTTAATTTATTACGATTAGTAATTTAAACAATACATATTTATCACAGCTTACCAGCAATCAATAAACCAGCAGTTAAAATGGCTCTAAGAAGCTGCATGACGTCACAGATGGCGGACTCACCAACGTGCATCCATTTTTACCCTAAAATTAATAAAAGGTATTTTCGTCAATCTTATAACAGTAACTTTGATGATGACTTGTTTTCTTTGCACTTCCCTGTATGAAAAGTTATTAAGTCAGGCATAGAACAAAAAAAATAAACAAAATTAAGAACATTTTGTGAAGAGGTAAAATCCTAAAAAATACAAACATTAATTTACACACACCCACAATTTTCCCCATGCATAATTGACAATATTAAATCATATATTCTTTGTAGTAGAGGAAGATAAAAGCTGAACGACTTTAACTACAATAAAAACAAGTTGAGACGAAATCTTGTAGCTATCTAGATAAATCGCTTAAGTATAAAATCTGGATACACGAAAGGGAAAAACTTATGCATTTGAAAGATGGAGCAAATGAAAAAACAACAATTTAAGATGAAAATTTGAATTTTTTAAATAGTGAAAAAAGCATTAAAAAACTCATTTCAAAAACAGGGTTGATGCTAAGGAACAGTCGCTTAGTCGATTGATTTGTCACGTGATGAGAGTAAAAACGAGTAAGACTTCCGGTAGGCTGTATACAACACACTAGTGCTTGACAACAGTAGCCCGATAACACTACAACTAGTAATTCAAGATGCCTAGGAAATGTTCGGCTTTTGGCTGTTCAAACAGTCAAGTTAAGGACAGCGGTATAAGTCTGCATAAGTTTCCGCTTAAGGATAAAGAAAATTTAAGACAATGGCTTGACAAAGTGGACCTTCGTTAATTATTCACATGAAATCTTGTTCCAACCGGTAATTAAAATATTCCTTCACCGCACCAATATTGAATAAACACGCAAATGACGTCATGGGTATGCCGACATTTCGTCCAATGAAAATTAACAATAATATACACAAAGGGGAATGACTCCAGCACAAATATTGAATAAACACGCAAATGACGTCATGGGCACGCACGGACCTCAACAACAGCCTGCCGACGATATTATTGATATATCCTATCGAATATCGCTCACAAATTTTTCTTGAAATAACTTTCTTCCTTTAATCATAACTGACGTATATTTATTGTCACATTTATGTATTTCATTTAAAAAACGCGTGTATTCCAGAATATTTGAAAGGTAAAATTGTTAAGTAACATGACATTGGGGAAGCACTGATGAAGTATCTTTTGTTGTGTGTAGCAGCCTAGTGATGGCTTACTCTCATCACGTGACCAAACAAGGAAGTGACTAAGCGACTCCCGTTCTCAACCCACTATTTAATGAAGCTATTTGGACCCCAATTTGGTTGATCCTTTTGTTCAACTTCGAATCAAAGAAACTCTACAGATAAAAATAACTTTTAAATGTCAATAGTTATCTTACCAATCAAATTTATTGTGTATATATTATCACTTTTGTTATCAGACCTTATTGATATAAAATTGTAATTACTATATTTTAATATTACTCAACTCCTGATATGTAAATAATAAAAAAAAAAAAAATGTGTAGAGCTCTCATTGAGTTCCGGTCCGATCCTTTAATTATGACGTCATCAGAGCATTGCCAAAAAAAATGTAGACAAATAAACAGAAACAATCTATGAAAAGGGATTCTTCCATAAATTATAAAACAAGTCATTGGTCGCAGAATATCTTATGTTGATATTACGACATCGGAATAGGATACAGTATGAAGAAATAATATACATTACAAAATATATTTTGTATATATATATAGCAAAGAACAAAAAAGATATAAAATAGCAGAATTTTAAAAACAAGCAAAACAAGATCAACGAATGATTCATTCATAAAACACGTTTAAGCTTTGAGAACTGAGATTAACTTATCGTAGCGCTACTACGTGCCCCTGATTCTAGTGCACTCGTTTCCACTAATTCATGTACTGTTCTCTTTAACTGATTCTAGTATTTAATTCGTGCCAAATAGCTTTCCGTGCTAATAAGTTATACTGTTTCAAGAGCAGTTCTGTTTTACTTATTCTAGGGCTCCACGCTACTTGTGCCAATGAATCTAGTGCTATACATTGAACTGATTCCCGAGCTGCGCTGTTTCAAGTGATCTGGTACTGTTCTGTTTCACTTATTTTAGCGCGTGTCTGTTTCACCGCGTCTAGGGCTTCACTACTTCACTTATTCTGGTGCTGCTCTATTTCACTTATTCTCGTAGTGTTCTATTTCACTTATTCTCGTAGTGCTCTATTTCACTTATTCTCGTAGTGCTCTATTTCACTTATTCTCGTAGTGCTCTATTTCACTTATTCTCGTAGTGCTCTATTTCACTTATTCTCGTAGTGCTCTATTTCACTTATTCTCGTAGTGCTCTATTTCACTTATTCTCGTAGTGCTCTATTTCACTTATTCTCGTAGTGCTCTATTTCACTTATTCTGGTACCCCGATGTGTCAATGGTTCGAGTGCTACTACATCTCACTGATTATTGTACTAATATATTGTAATATTTTTAGATCGTGCTCTGTTATATTTACTCTAGTACTAATAATTCGACTACTACACTTCGCAACTAATTCTAGGCCTGCTCTGTTTCCCAGATTCTAGGACTACCATATTTCGTTGACTCTGATCCTAGAGCTATAGAGTGTTATTGCTTTGTAGGGAATGGTTGGAACTATAGCATCCCTTTTAACGCTATCTATTATTATTAACTTGATATTATATTATCAGAAAAAAGAACCCGTTGAAAGACAAAGTGTATACTGAGCTGTCAGCCAAGCTAAATAGTTAATTAAATCTCCATCCTTCAAATCTAATTCTTAACAAAACCTAACACCTCTTTCACAAATCCCTCAAGCCTCTTAGGATTAGATCGTGCAGAAGTATTACTACAGTGCTTAAGGTGGCTTAATGCAAATCAGCAAGCTTTCGAGTTTTCCATTTCTTCCTACTATATGAGTGTCTAATTCTTTTCCTTCTCATGACACATTTCCTATAATATTAGCAATGACGACATTACGTTATACATTTAAAAAAAAAAAAAAAAAAAAAAAAAAACACTTATAAAAAAAAAAAAAAAAAAAAAAAAAAACTCTTTTACAAAATCAAGTGTCCATCTGAATGGACGAAACAAAACAATCTCTTTGATTGTAGGCAGTGAAATTCAAAATGGTCTAGGACAGTGATCCTCAAAACAAGGCCCATAGTCTATAGAGGCTTTGCCTGATCGGACGATATCCACCCCTACTTGCATGGTCGTATGGGTTAGAAATGTTGAGAGCAAGGAATGAAGGTTGCCGGTAATGCCGTTGTGGTGGAGCTGATGTAGAAAAGGCTGTGTGAAACAGTGTCAAAGGCCTTGGAGAAGTCGAGAATTGCAATGTCGACATGTTTACCGTTGTCATAGGAGGAAAGGAGGTCATTGGTGGTGGTGATTAATTGAGTTTCTGTTGGGAATCCAGAGCGGAAATCGTAGTTAAGGTTGGTCAAGATGTTGTAGTGTTCAAACGGGTTACAGCATAGCAGTGACAAATATAACATGCAGACTTGACCATCTAGTGAGTCAAAATCAGGCTCTGCAAGAGTCTCAATGACAGTGAAACGGACCTCAAAGCGTCTTAATGACAGTTAAAGTGTGCCTAAAAGTGTCTAAACGACAGTTAACCGGCCTCAGAGTGTATCAAATGATAGTGAATCTGCCCTCAAAGTGTCTCAGTGACAGTGAATCGGCCCTCAAAGTGTCTCAGTGACAGTGAATCGGCCCTCAAAGTGTCTCAGTGACAGTGAATCGGCCCTCAAAGTGTCTCAGTGACAGTGAATCGGCCCACTGATAAAAAAAGGTTTGAGGAACTCGTGTCTAATACAACATTTCAAATCAATATGGTAGACATTCACCAATGAAAACGGGTGACATTGTTTTTTTTTTACATATTAGCAAATGAAGCTTCGATTGTGTACATGTCATACACAGTATTTTTACTTGAACAGTTAGTATCATCAGTATTCTCAGGTAGTTCTGTCTCTTTGTTTTTGTGTGATTGAATCTTATATCTAAAAGTTGACCCACTTTCTGACCTTCGATGGACCTGTAACTTTGGAAACTCACCCACAAGCAATCTATGTCTCTATACATTGGAATAGTGCACGATCGCCCTTATTTGATTGATCAGCCATTCGAATATCACGTTGACCTCCTCTATCATCAGGTCGAGCAAATCAACTTCGTACTAATCCTAGCCTCGCCCAAATCCATTCACACTTTAAAGGCTCCACCCAGCCCCCCTTAATCATTACCCTTCTAAACGCACAAAGACCATTATGTCATTGAAAAAGCAACAACAATCACACAACAAAGACAATTCATTCCCAGACACTAGCCTTGTGGATTGACGCTCGCAGCTGGAGCAGGAGCGTCATTTCAGGTTTTTTTTTCAAGGGGTTGGGATGCAAAACTATTACTTGACCAGTTTGAAGAGTTGTTTTTTACTGGAGAGACTACGGTACGTAGCAATTTAAATAAAGCTGAAAATTCCGTTGGGGGGGGGGTGTATTGCCCCTGCCCTACCCAAATGACGTCCCATGGGCTGGAATTCATACGTTTCGACCTAGGTCTATTTCCAAAAACTGGATCGGAGCTTGAGCTACCGAAAATTCGTTTGATTTACATAGCAATTTTTTTTTTAAATTGTGTTAGTTGAATAAATACCGATGACTGTCTTTTTCTCACTTAAACTTTATTTGTGTAACTTCCACCATTTAAGATTATTTACAGCAAGTAATAAGGTTACTTACATTATTTTAAAGCCGTATATAAGAATAGGTCTATTTGGTTTTCACATTGTTCCATTTTCAATATGTAAAAAAAAAAAGTCAAATTAAAGCTGAATAACTTCCATCGTCATAACCATAGAAAACAACTAATATCAAGTTCAATGCAAATAAATTATTTTATTACTGTAAAAGTGATAAATATGAACCGCTGAATTGACCCTCTACAGAGTCAAAATCAGGCCCTTACTTCTTATTCATTTACTAAAAAATTCATGTTGATTTTTTTTCCTCACTACAAATAAGATATGTGCGATGTGCCTAGCAATACCTCCTCTGAGGGACAGTGAAGTGACCCCCTGCATTGTCTGAGGGACAGTGAAGTGTGACCCCAGCATTGTTTGAGGGACATAGAATTTTTGTTCTTTAAATTCAGTCCACTCCCCCCCCCCCCCCCTGCCTTAGAGACATTGAAGCGGGAATGCTTAAAGTGTATATACGATAATCTTTGAAGCAAAGTGTCTACACATTTACACCATATTTTATTGATGAACATATTCCATGAGCTGACTGGCAAAGTAATTTTTCGAATCCTGGTGGCACCAGTTGGCCGAGTAATTTTGTTAGTCCTCGTGACACTAAACAAATCCTGACCACTTGAGAAATGCTACAACCATCATCAACATGTTCCTGACAAACCATTGTGAGTCCAGGACCACCAAGTTCGCGCCTTTGTTGCCTAGAATATCAAAGATAATTTATTAAATATCAACAATTTTATTAGATAAAATAATTACCGAAACAAATTATTTATTCTAAACAACCCAAAGACAATTTTGCACATGGAAAGTTTATCGGGACATTTTACTATTGTATTGGGAATAATAAAGTTCACATATTTATCTCTCCCACTGCTACATCAACACATAAACAGTTCTAACAAGTGGAATTTTTTTAGGATAACATTAAGACCAATTAATACGAACATTTCTAGGAAAAAAATAAGATTTTAGAGACAATCTGTTAACAGTTCATAACTTTGGATGATACATTTCCGATTAAAAAAGTAGATACATAACCCCCCCCCCCTCAAACAACCCCCCAAAACAGATACTTTCACGGGCTTACACTATACAGTGTTGGTACCACATTTTCAAAAAGAAATTCTTTTCAACGATTTTAAAATTAGAATGTAAAGAACCCACTATTATCCTGAAATAAGTGACTTGGCCTGGGGGGAGGGGGGATAGGTCTAACATTTATACAACTATCCTACGAAAAATCCTCTTCATCTAAGAAAAAAACAGGACAAGAGCCAGACACAGAGGTGATGTCACAAACAGGCCTTCCCCGGCATGTACACCTTTTAATGCATTTCAAGCATCGATGGACAAGACCAGCTTTCAGCGCACCAACAGCCAGATACAACCGCAGCACTCACGGCTAGATTCAAACTCAACCTCCCAAGACAGATATTACCCCAAAAACCACAGCCAGATATTATCCCAGCACCCACAGCCAGATTCAACCCCAACACCCACAGTCAGATTCAACCTCAACACCCACAGCCAGATATTACCCCAGCACTCACAGCCAGATTCAACACCAACACCCACAGCCAGAAATTACTCCAGCACCCACAACCAGATTCAACTCCAGCACCCACAGCCATATATTACCCCGCCACTCACAGCCACATTCATCCCCAGAACCCACAGCCAGATATTACCCCAGCACTCACAGCCAGATTCAACCCCAACACCCCAAGCGTAATATTACTCCAGCACTCACAGTCAGATTCAACCCCAACACCCACAGCCAGATGTTACCCCAGCACTCACAGCCAGATATTACCCCAGGACCCACAGCCAGATTCAACCCCAGCACCCACAGCCAGATATTACCCCATCACTCACAGCCAGATTCATCCCCAGCCCTACAGCCAGATTCAACCCAACACCCACAGCCAGATGTTACCCCAGCTCCCACGGATTTGTTCAGCCCGGTCACCAAGCCATTTTTAAACTGGTCATAATCAATATTTTACGATTAAACTAACTTTTAACTGTTGTCAAAGATATATAATCTTTTTTAAAAAGAAAATAGATAAGTAAAATGACATAAACTAACAATATCAATTCCGCTTTAAACAAAACAAAAGTTTGACCAACCGATACTTGCTGTATGGACAATTGTGAAGTTCGTTCGGCTGGCACCATTATCACCGTCTTTGGCCACACAAGTGTACGTAGTGTCGACAGCGGGTACCTTGAAGGTCAAGGTTGACTCATATTTGCCACGTTCACAGGGTCGATCTGGGGGTCCCGGTGTAACCGTTTCAGCACCATCCGTAGGATAGGGCACAAAGTTGTTTCCTCCTCTGGGACCGGTCAACCAGGTTAATTCAAGACCCGCAAGACTGACAAGACCCTTACATGGGATTAAACAAAGGATTAGAACCAATGATATTTTCCTATAACAGATTTCACAACTGATTGGTGGTATTTAAAAACTAACTGTTTATCTCTCTCTCTCTCTCTATATATATATATTCTAGAATATATTCTAGAATTATTGCAGGATATCCTCCTAGCAAAACTTAAAATTGGTGTGTTTATTGAAAATAATAAAGAACTGTATAAATTATTTATTACAAGTTATCAATTCATTATTGAGAGAGAAAAAAGATAAGTTTGGGGAGTGAATGAATTAATTATTCAAATGTGATAGCGGCAACACATCTACTGCAGTATTAGTTAACCATGTTACTACAAATATTGTCATAATGACAATATGACATGTGTTACAAATATGGTCTGTTCTTATTTGGTTGACTAATAAAAGAGACGGTCAGTGGTAATGAGATATTAAGTTTCGTTGAGCACTTTGGCACGAAATGCAGCTTGTTATTTGAGTATAAAAAATTAAGTTATGTTTTTATTACTTGACAAAATGGATCAAAGGACATTTTCTGGACTGAAAAATAAATACAACTTATTGCAAGTTAAAAATATAAAGTTAAAGCTTGGTGTGGTTTATTATAAATTAAAAAGCAACTAATAGTAAGATACTTGATAAATTATCAGTTTTGTCACACCAGGTTATTAAATCAAGGAACAGCGTAGCTATTTATTTGCAAGTTTAAATTTAGCACTTATGAATTTAATGTAACTATTTCTTTATTTCAGGTCAATGGAAAACTCTAATTTAATATTGTTTGAAGATGTTTTTATTAAATAAATTTAAAAGTAATTTTGCAATATTAAAACCCCAAATAAAAACAACAGACGTTTTCCCATTCAATGTATATAACCATTCACAAAAGTATTGCGTAGATGAGCAATTATTGATGATTTGTATAAAATAAGTAAAATAGTTTATGTATATTGTACGAGCTAGTACAACCTATGGCAGATTGTCTAAGAATGCATGAAGCAGGCGAGTTATCAGCAGTCATACTAAAATAAAAGTAAACAATGCCTATGTGCTTCTTACGCTTATCTATGCCCGTGAAACGTGCACTGTGTATTTACACGATGCAATAATGTGAAGTTACTTTCATACAAGTCTCAGAAAAAATCCCAAACATCAAATGGTGGGACAAGGTCCCAGAACAATGACGTACTCGCACAGGTTGGTCTCCCCTTCATTTTTACAAGTCTAATGCGTTGAATTTTGTGACACTGTCAGACGACCGCTAGCCCAAAAAAAACTATTGAAACTATTTTTATCTTGAGCATGGAAGGTGATTTGCTGAATAGAACAAACGCTTTTGAGACACCTTTCAAGAATCACTAAATATCGCTCGATAAAGAAACAGAGACATGGGAAGAGTCGGCAAGGGAACGAGCATCGTTGCTTCACGGTGTAGACAAAGGATTTGTTCAACATGAAGCCAACAGCTGCTGCGGAGCACTGACGACTTGACAGAAAAGGTCGGGTGAACTATGCACCCAGAGTTCCTCAGCAACTAAATTAATCAGGGCATGTCGTGTCAGAATCTGTCTCCTCGGACATCCGTGTCCCTACTTTATGGTACAAAGTTTAATGATTGTAAAAGAAAAATTTTTGTTTAACATTATGTAAGACGAATGAAAATAATTCAAACTTAGCTTTTTAACAAAAAAAATACATTTAAAAAAAAAAAACTTAATTATTAGCTACCTGTATTTGACACGTTAATTTGACTTCTTCTCCCACCATGTTAGAGGAGACGTCAGGTGCATATCCATTGTGAGGGTCCAACGTAATCACAGGTATATTTATTCTTTCTATTTCGAATGATAAGAAAAAAGTTAATGAACAACCCATTTAACTTTTATAATAAATTTTTAAGATGCTTACTACAAACAATCCCTACCTGAACATCACCAACAGAATATCATAAGCTATTTTTGGGAAACTGGAATAAGTAGGTTAAACTAGATGAGCTACGTCAACGTTCTGTTCTCTTATACTCCTAGTCACTTACATGTAGCACAGAAGATTCTTTTTTCAATGATACAGAAGCCCACAAGTATAGTAAACTTCTTAGATTTAAATAAACACTGGTCGTTAAATTTTGAGTGTATTTTTATTTCCATATGGGTAATTCAGATTATTCCCATTGAAGAGTTGAAACTTAACCATCCAGAATAAATTTCCTCGAAAAGAAAATCTCTACACATAAAAAAACAACATATGACCTTGACCCTTATTGTTTTTGACTGACATCTGCGAGGTCAATAACATTTCTCTAAAAGATAATACGCGGAAAAACGTTAAGGGTTAAAAGGAAAATTTCAATGAAAAATTTCATGTTGACGTGAAAGAGCAACTGGATAGATAATGAGTTATGTCTAAAAAAAATAATGTAGCCTTATTATGGGAACATGAAAGCAGGTAACATGGACGTCATGTTTTCATTCACAGGTTAAACGTTTTCTCCGCCCTCTCCTCGCTACGAACAATCGCAGTGGACCTACGTTTCATCTCGTCTGTCCCATCTCCTGTATTTCATATCTCAACTGATTTTGTTCTGTCACATTCCTCTTGCTGTCCTCTGGGATACTACGTTGCAGCTAAGTGTTACTTTTTATTTTTATTTTACTGTTGTTTTTTCACCGAGGAAGGCTTCTTGCCGACACGTTCGTTCGTTGTGTTAAGTCCCTTTTTTTTCTCAGTTTTTCCCATAAATTTTGTTCGCTCATTTCCAAATTCTTTCTCGTACCTTCTCATATGACACCTCATTCAAACTACATTTTCCACTCTAGCTCTCTCTCTAACTATTCTCATCTCTTAAGTTAACATAAGGGAGGTGAATTATCTAGAATTTTATCACTATAGGCTATTAACACTGTTCCCCCCTTCAACAATTTAAAAAAAAAACTGACAAATGTCAAAACTAACCAAACCAATGACTACTCCATAAATAATACTACGCTTCCCCTTCTTACTGCACCCCCCTAGTCTCGTTTCGACTGCTCTAAACCTCGCCATATGTATCATCAGGTAAAAAATTATCTATCACAAAATAATGTGAAATAAAATAAAATACAAAATACAATATTTAAGACTAAAGTGTCTTCGAGAACATCTGCTCCGTTATAGATTAGTAGATCAATGTCTTATTCACACACACACAGGTCTAATAGAGGGATAATTTAAAATATAGTTTTTATGTAGACTCTCGCCATGTTGTAAATCTCAGAAAACACAACAATCTAACAACATTTCTAAGTCTT
Organism: Lymnaea stagnalis; assembly: GCA_964033795.1. NCBI lineage: Eukaryota > Metazoa > Mollusca > Gastropoda > Lymnaeidae > Lymnaea > Lymnaea stagnalis. The sequence continues at coordinate 143,569 of CAXITT010000803.1, forward strand.
CTTAGAAAGTCTGGCTCTACAGTATTCGCCCTAGCAATGGACTACATAAAAAAAATTAACTGTAGCCCTGAAGAAACAGAGCCAATCTAAGGAACCTGGCCCTCACGATTAGAGCCGTGCTAAGTTACTCCAATGGCTGGTGGTCAGTTTGTAGAATGAACTGCTTTCCGTCAAGATAAAGTTCAAACTTGTATGGCCCACACTATCGCGAGATACTCCTTCTCGATCGTAGAATACCTGGTCTCTCTTTCCAAGAACTTCTTGCTAGCGAATGCAACGGGCTGAAGTGCTCCGTCATCACCTTTTTGAAGCGGGGCAGCGCAAAGACCAAGATCAGTTGCATCGACCCTTAAAAACAAATCATTGATCCATGTTTTTGGATGCGTAGGATTCGAAACAAATCATTGATCCATGTTTGTGGATGCGTAGGATTCGAAACAAATCATTGATCCATGTTTGTGGATGCGTAGGATTCGACGCGTGGTGATTGCTTTTCTTTAGGGCGTCATATGTTTTGTCCAGGTCTACTTCCCATTTTCATTTGTCTTGTTGATCCTTTTAAGTCAGAGCCGTCAATTGGGATGTCAGGGTCGCACAGTTCAGTAGGAACTCCCTGTAGTGCCCCGTGAGACCAAGGCAGGAACGGCACTCCTTTTTTGGAAGTTGGCCGATGAGCATGCCTGCTTTTGTTCACGTTGTCTTCTTGCAGCCCTAGTGTTCCCAGTGATAATTTGTGTCCCAGGAGGTCCATCTTGATGGACCTCCTAAATACGCATTTTGTGGGCCTCGCATTCCTATTCAAAATTTTCAAGTGATCAAATTATTCCGCCATTTTCTCTAAAAGTTCTTTCCAAGTGCGGGTGTAGATTAGCAAATAATCTACGTAGATAATTACGTTTTTCATTCTTTCCAGCCGTTGTAGAGTTGTCCGATACCGCGTCTCCTGAATTCATCATTCCAAACGGCATTCTCAAGAACTCATAATGACCATCCGGAGTCACGGAGGCCGTTTTTTGGGATGTCCCCAGGTTCAATGTCTGTTATCATTAACGCAATAAAACCAGCTCCATTTGTTAGCTGGCCATCCCTTAAATACATTCGTTTAGCAATTATTGCTTAAAATTCAGTGTTTCTTAGCACCTCAACTTACTAGACCCGACCAAGCCCTCTAGAATCGGAAAGTTCCTCTTCTTTGATGTTTCATTGTCCTGCTCACTGATCTCACCACCACATTTGACATCTATCTCACTGATCACCCAACCAATCGCTTGAAAGTTGCAGCCCAGGAGTAAATTTGTGCTGATGCAGCCCATTGGACTATTTTTTTTCTGGATTCACTAACATTAGGGCAGTTTCTCGCTATATGTCAACTCTTATGACACCAAACACTTGAAGTCAGGTTTTGCCTGTCCTAATATGCCATTATGAGGCATCATTGGACCAGGTCATGTCTTCTGTTCTTCAACTTCTCTATTTCTCGTGCCATTTCTCCTATTCTCCAACTGTGCCACGTGAGAATTATCATTGAAGACTCTCTTAATTGTCTCGATGAATAGCTCTGCCACTGTCACTACTTCATCAAGACTGTCAATCATTCCCTCGCTCAAGTGAGTAGCCAAATCAACGGGACACACACTCATGAATTGCTCCTTTATGAACATGTCCATAATACATTCAAATGTATTCTATGTCTTCGACAGACTAATCCTCTTCTTAATGTAATTTTTCAACCTTCCGATTAATACGGCTGGACACTCATCTGTCTGTGACCTACTTTCTCTGAACCGGATCCTGTATTCATCCTCTTTAAGGTTGTGCCTCTTTAGCGGCAAATCTTCCACCTTTTTATATTCTAGTGCATCTTCATCAGGCATTTTCGAATATTCCTCGAAAGTACGCCCAGGCAGAAGCGCACTAAGTGACAGCGCCCAGCCGCTTACTGGCCATTTACTGATCTTAGCAAACAGCTCAATCTGATGAGCCATCCATCTAATTGACAACCCCATCTATGAAAGCTGGAAGCCTGGGCTGCTTAGATCAGAACAATTGAGACTCCAACCACTGGCCTTTCCAACATCTTGGCTTCTGACATCACCTCCCCATAAGCCCTTCTCTCTTCCGCCTCTGAGTCGGCCACCATCTCTGTCATGCTCACTCTGCCGCCTCTCAGTCGGCCACCTTCTCTGCCATGCTCACTCTGCCCCCTCTCAGTCGGCCACCTTCTCTGCCATGCTCACTCTGCCGCCTCTCAGTCGGCCACCTTCTCTGTCATGCTCACTCTGCCGCCTCTCAGTCGGCCACCTTCTCTGCCATGCTCACTCTGCCACCTCTCAGTCGGCCACCTTCTCTGTCATGTTCACTCTGCCGCCTCTCAGTCGGCCACCTTCTCTGTCATGCTCACTCTGCCGCCTCTCCCTCGACCACCACCCTCTCTGCCGCCCTCTTTTAGATGCTTTTTCGACAGCTTCTGTTTTTCTAACCTCATTCACCTCTCTCTCGATGTATTTTTTCCTCTCATTTCCTCTAAGCTGTAGAGAATCATCTACTAGAGTCAGAACCTCACTCAGAGTTTTAACTGGCATCTTCGTCGTCCTCTCGTATTGTCTACACCCCGGTAAGGAGCCCCCACAAAGTCACATATACGGGTGGTATTGTGAGGTATGACCCGTACTTATGGTTATGTACCAAGTGGTATTGATGATGTTGTGACTGGTGCGGACCGCTCTGCTCTGTGAGGGTTCACTAGTCCAGACGTTGAGAAGTACAACGAAGGAAACACAGAGCACCAATGAATGCCAAAGCAACTCATCAGTAACAGTTATAAATAAAAGATGTATTGATCGAATATAATAAGATTGAGTAATGTCTCTTTTTCTGTTAACACTACGTTAACTGTCTATCCCTTAGTCTGTCTTTGACTACAGCTGGTAACACTACGTCTGTCACTTTAGAATGACCGTCAACGTATCTCTAGCTCTGTACTACATAACGAAGCTCTCTACCTTATATACACTTCTCTGCTTCCCTAGGTGGTCTAGGAATGCTGGCTATCAACCCATCTCTACCCACTTCATTTCCGGTCCAATAGGAACTTCTGTCTTCAACATCCAAATTGTCATGCGACATATGTAAGGCTCGAGACATAATATTTTGGTCAGAAACATCACACCAATCTAAATGATGCGAGAATTTATTAACCTTACCCCATGCGCCTAACAATTCCCTCCCAAAAATCACAGCCATGACCGTCCACCCTATTATCTTAAGAACAATGGTGCTTTGTTGCTAACCCCTGCCACGGTCATTTGTGACAACCATGGATACTTCTTACGAAGTTTTGGTATCCAATAAATGCCGGGGATTGCATAGCATTGTGACAATTTAGATTACTGACATTCAAAAGAATGTGTTTCAGAGTAATCAGTTTGTGTCAACATCTCAAAATCTCCACTAGGAAACTTGCCTCTTGTCACAAACAGTTTGAAATAGTAATAGAATCGGCAATAAAACAATGACTGGTGGAAACGAATGCCCCAGAAGTCAGGTTTTCAAGCTCTATAACCTGAACAGGGGGGGGGAAGGGGGGGGGGAGCTTTCATGGAAATAAGACCAATAAAAAAAAAAACCACCTCACCTTTGTATATAATTGTTTCAGAACGGCTGGCTTCTGAAACACCACCTGTTTGATTAAAGCGAGCCTTACAGGTGTATGATCCTGCATCAAAACAATAAGTATATGGCACATAGAGTACAATTTTCATCGTAGCCCTGTTGTTTAGACCAGTGGGATAATTATTACCAGATTCTTCAATTAACCATCCCCTATCAGTTGGAACAATCTAAAAGAAAAGACAAATAACAACATAAAAATATGAACTTAAAGATTTAAAAAAAAATGGTTGCTTTATACATGTTTTTTTTTTACTCCTTGGAAAGTTGTTCTGAAAATGTTACCTGAAGATGCATCTACTCCAAGTAGCTACATGCAGTGGCGTATTTAAGTGTTGGGGGCGTTGCGAAGCGCATCGGATGACACCATCCAAGGGGTCAAACAAAATTGAAAACAAACCTTATTTACAGTGCACGTACTGCTCGGCCTAGCCGAATTTCATAAAGGTATAACCGACAAAACGTCAATTTTGCAAACACGCAATCGATCCAAATGAGTGCTTTATTGAAAGCTCAAGGTTGAAGCTTCAGAAAAGAGATGACTGTATGAATAAGTTAAAAACACCTGTTTGACCACGATTCAACGCCGATTTAAGTGTTCGGTAACATGCATAAGTGACATGAAGCTAAATGTATCTAAATTCTGATAAATAAAAATTCCCATTGATTCTAAATACAATGTGGTCGAGCGATTCTAAGTACACTAATTGAATTTGTAAAAATTAAAAACATTAAAAAATTTACCTTGTATCCATTTATTGGTTTACTTTAACCAAAAAATAATTTGCAAAATGTTCTAAGATAGTTTAATCATTAATATAAATTTATTTAAATTTTAAAAAAAAATAATTAAAATCAAATTTTGTGTCGAAACACAGAAATATTAAAAAAAATAATGTTATCCTATTCGTCAGTAGCACCGCGTCCTAACATTTGAGCAACGATTTTCAAAGAGCACAAGATCGTTTACAGGATGTCTGGGATTTTATGTTCATTTACATAGTAAGTTAATCTTACACCGCGTCACTTGGTGGAACATGCTATTGAAAAGGCACTTTTAAAAAAGACCAACGGGGAATTTTGGAACAGAGAAAATTACGGTTTAAGAATAGAATGGCAGGAGAAAAAAGAAACAATTGCTGGACTCCCTCTATGAGAACAGTAGGGAGATTATTAGATGAGAGATATCAAGGCTCAGAAGACATCTAAACAGTGTTTCTTTCAGAAATTTTACCCCTGAGGAGCACTTCAGACTTTCGGGGGGGGGGGCACTTCAGATTTTTCGGGGGGGGGGCAGTGCCAGCATTTCGAGTTGATTTATTGTTGGACATATTTTTGCTCCTGGGGGGGCACTTGGCTTTCCCCGGGGGCCCTTGCCCCAAAACCCCAACTTCAGATTTTTCGGGGGGGGGCAGTGCCAGCATTTCGAGTTGATTTATTGTTGGACATATTTTTGCTCCTGGGGGGGCACTTGGCTTTCCCCGGGGGGCACTGCCCCAAAACCCCCGCGGAGATATAGCTGAAAGCAACCCTGCATCTAAAGTCAGATGATATTAAATTTCCCAAAGTTTTGGAGTCGTCAGTATTTGATGTTTTTAATTTATAAGCTGAATGGGACACAAAGTTTTGGACTGGTCAGTATTTTATCTTTGAAATACATAGCTGAATGCGACTTGCTTGAATCTCTTCCAAGACTCTCGCTAAGCCTTCAAATGTTTCTTACGATCTCTGTGTCTATGATTTCATATGAGCGGAGTTTTTCAAAACTTCGACTTATCAAGAACTATTTACAATCAACCATGGAGCAGGCAGGTATTTCTGATCTGGCTCTACTATCAATGTAAAGGGATACGTTGTCATTGACAGATTTGCAGCTTTGATAACCAGGAAAGAAACATTTGAATGAAGTAAATGTAATGTAAAAGTAATTATATCTTAAATTTGTCATAGCTCTTAAATACATTTACCTTCTGACCCGTAATTAATTGTTTTCTGTTCTTGTCATTGTCATACTGTGTACATATTTTAACAAGAAAAAATACATCGTGGAAGTTGGGGGAGGGGGGCTTGCACCATGAGTTTACAGCACTCTAAACACCAAAACCTAACTACCAGGGTTTCATTCAGGCATCTCTCCAGGGGGGGGGGGGTGGGTCCGGCCCCCTGGGAAAGTCAAGTGCCCCCCCCTCCCCGAGAAAAATGGGTTACACAAAAGAACGATTATATATTTTTAAAATTAAAAACGGCTAAATTGTCATTTTAAACAGTTTTGAAAAGAATAGCAACTGATGCCTTTATACGATAACGATTAGGGGAATCTTTTAAATATCCCTACGCTCCATATATTTGATGATCCGTAAATTTAAGGCTAATCTTTAAAATGGCTTACAGTATTCTGTTATAAGAAACGCACTGGCTGCTCCTGATTATCTGCAGAAGTCTTACTTCCCGTTGTTCGCACATTTATATATTTTATTCATTTTTTTGGGTGCAATTCACAAATTTTAAGACTTCAATAACACTGTATTAAAATACCTTACATAAAGATCAAGGACTACTATTCTAATAATAGTTCTTGCCAAGTATCAAACATATGCAATCTATGTTCAAATTATATTTTATGATAAAAGTATTACTTTTAAAGTAGTGATAGGTGGTATTTATAAATTGTGTGATGATATTAAGCTTCGAAAGTATTTATATGGGCATAATTTTACATTTCCTCGATTCCATTAATGTTGAGTTATATAAATTGGAAACTTACAAAATTGGTGATATTTTTTTCTTTAAATTAAGAATTTAACGGGCGCAAAAAAATAGGGAAAATTTCATTATTATATCGAGAACTTTTTTGCTTTCTTTAAACGTCGTACCTTTGTAATAAAATTTCCTGAATCACAGAATTTTAAATAAAGAGCAACCAATAGTTATTCAATTTCAACCAGTTTTTATCTTTTTTACTATTCGAAAAATAAACAAACTGCCCCATCTGTTTGCAAAGGAATTTTTTTTTAATATTTTTTTTTCAAGATGAGAATCTATCAGAAAGCTAAAATGATGAAGTAGAACTAGCATTTCGAATTTCGATTATCATGCCAATTCTACTTTTTATTTATTTTGAGGTTACTTGTTTTAGGACATCTTATTCCTAATTTGTCAATTTAAAATAAATTCTGTGGATTTGGGGGAAAATTGTTTTAAAGTAAAAATAAGTGACAGTTTGCAATTTTTCTGAAAAAGAAAGTTATAGTAGATTAAAAATTAAAAAGAAAAAAATTCAATCAAAAGAATTTTGGGAAATTTCTACTATTTGGTAAACAACCCATGTCTTCTTTACATAATAGTACCATTTATTTATGATTTTTTTTTTTAAAAATGACCAGTTTTGATAATCCAAGTATGCAAAGATATTTAACAGTTACTTTCTTCTTTTTTGACTACGTTAAACCTTGGAAATTTTTAGCAGAAGTAATTATTTCCCGTCAGTTGATTATTATATGTATATGTTGTTTTTCATTTGGGTTTAATGTATACAAATGAGTTTGCAGTGCTTTTTGTGATAAAACCTTTTTTTTTTTTAAAAGTTTATTTGTTAACTATGGATCTAACCCCCAAAGATGTTTAATAAAAAAAAAATTGTAAGCCACTTTAATATTTAGTAATGTCACAAAAAGATTTGCATAACACAACTACGTCAAGAAGAGCCGTCGCTCGAAATATCCAGGCACCTTTTGCTACTTTATGTTGTTGTTTGTTTTACCTACCCATACCTTGCATTGAAAGAGGATAAGTAAGGAAATATCCACATCAGATCTTTAAGACTTAAAATATCCCATGCCCACTGCAGCCTTAGGGGTTGCTAAGGTTAGGTGACATCTACATTTATTAAATAGCTTTTCTTCGGTTGCTCTCCAAGTGTAGGATGTCGCAAAACCTAAAGTATAATCTAAAATGCATTCATTTATCTTGAATTTTTCAAACAATTTCTGTGGACTATAAAGATTTAAAATATGATATTAAGCAATGGGAATATCATATATATTATTATGTTGGGCTGGAGCAAGTAAAAGATGTTCCTAATTATGTCTAAATTTAGTTCTTCGCACATAAAATTCTAAAAACTCTCGACTTTGTGTGAAAGAAACATCAAATTCAAATATAAGCGACAATCCACCCCTGTATTTTGAATTTGTGAGAGTTTTTTCAATACCTTCCGTTTCAACACGCTTTTCCCCATGCTGATCAATTTTACGGTATGGGGTTTAATATAAGGGTTTAATATAAGGGTTTAATATATGGGTTTAATATAAGGGTTTAATATAAGGGTTTAATATATGGGTTTAATATAAGGGTTTAATATAAGGGTTTAATATAAGGATTTAATATAAGGGTTTAATATATGGGTTTAATATAAGGGTTTATTATAAGGGTTTAATATAAGGGTTTAATCTAAGGGTTTAATATAAGGGTTTAATATAAGGGTTTAATATAAGGGTTTAATATAAGGGTTTAATATATGGGTTTAATATAAGGGTTTAATATATGAGTTTAATATAAGGGTTTAATATAAGGGTTTAATATCAGGGTTTAATATAAGGGTTTAATATATTGGTTTAATATAAGCTTGTGCCGATGAATTATCCTGGGACACGCAACAAGCTAAATGAATTCAATGTATGTATGGCATTTAATGATATAATATCTTCATCTGACGAATGAAAAATACCTTACCCAGGTCCCATTGTCTAAGAGAAACATTGAATTCAGGTATACATCTAAATGCACCTTTTGATTTTGAAATAATCCAAAATTTTCTGTGGAGAGACCCCCCCCCCACACTTTTTACTCAAGAGCCAACCGTACCCTCATTTTCTACAGTTCTTCCCTAAAAAAAGTGGCAGTACAGCAGGCCCTGGTAATAATTTTTGATTATCATAGATACACAACCTAATGGAGTAACTAGTGTTAGTGCTGATAGATACACGACCAACTGGATTAGCTATTGATAGTGCTGCTGGATACACAAACTAGTGGGATTGCTAGTGCAAGTGCTGATAGATACACTACCTAGTGGAGTAGCCAATGTTAATGCTGATAGATAAAGTACCTATTTGTGTAGCTAGTGTTACTGCTGATAGATACACAACCTAGTATAGTAGCTATTGTTAGTGATGATAGATACACTACCCAGTGCAGTAGCTAGTGTTAGTGCTACCCTAGACTTGTCAAGATGTATGCCTCGCTCCAATTGACGGTACAAACTTACTTGCAGAGGCGCAGCTAGAGTGTTTGACGCCAGGGACATTGATTAATTTTTCACGCCCCTCCCCCCTAACTCTTCCACTCCTCAACTCAGAAAACCATTATTTTTATTCATCAAATCCCTCAAACGCTATATTGGCGTCCCCGCTAGTATGGTGTAAGGGGTTATCTGTCACTTCCCCATTTGACGCCAGGGACATTGATTAATTTTTCCCGCCCCTCCCCCCCAACTCTTCCACTCCTCAACTCAGAAAACCATTATTTTTATTCATCAAATCCCTCAAACGCTATATTGGCGTCCCCGCTAGTATGGTGTAAGGGGTTATCTGTCACTTCCCCCCCCCCCATTAGTCATGCTTTGGCCCCTGTCACTGCCCCCCACCCTCCGAAACTCTTTGTGAAAGAAACACTGCTGACAACGACCAATGGTCATATAACCTTAGGTAATAATTACGAAGCATTTAAACCGGGCATAGCATAACTCCATACGACTTAACCAATCTTTATTAACAATTGTAAGCCGAGAAATATGAACGAATGCAGCTTCTTGTCCACTCTAAAATATATCAAATATTAAAATGCATTGAAAACAATTTAAATTGACATAATATTGTTAATCAAAATATACAATGAAAATCATAATTAAAGTTCTAATCAATTTTCGACACAAATTTAGAGAAAAATGTGATTTAGATGTGGAGTTTTTTTTAAGAGTATCGAAAATTTAGCTGGGCTCCACAGACATTTAATGGTGTGATCATGGTTTAAATATTACCGTTTGGATTGCTTCTTCTTCAGGAAGAATTCGGTAAGTAGCAATCATTGAAATCAGTGTGTGGTTAGGGTTATACCCAACCCAAACTCTCTCAATGGACAGCTCGGAAATCTCCGTTACAGCTGCCGGAATACCGCCAATCCGGCTAGCATCACACGTCAGATTGAATCGCCCACCATCTTCGATCTCATACTTGTCAAACAGTTGACCTTGACCTTGAGCTGGATAGAAAGAAACAAAACAACAACTAAAAAGTACAGAATAAATTTTAAAAAAAAAAATAAAAAAAAATAAAAAAACAACAAATATTTCAATAGTGACGCACAAAGATTGTTACACGTGTCTTTAAAAGAAACCCACAAAATTATTTCCTGGGTCCGGGGACATTCCTTTCAAAATAATAACATTTTTTTTAAATTTTCGGAGAAATAGAAGGAAAATGTAGGGGGGGGGGGAAATAAAACTAACAGTAAGAAACGGCGTATGACAAACCATTTCTTAGGCCTACATTTAAATGGCTATCTTATTTCTAAGAATGGGCCATTTTTATAACAATTACAATTTCAGTAATCCTACTACAAATGTCTAATCGCCCTATCGGCTAATCATGTCAAAACTGCACAGTCCAATCGATGGCCCCTTTCATGCTACTTTAGACTAAGTAGACCACAATCAAACCTGCACATCAAATAGAATGTGTAAACGTTAATCTACAGTCGGTAAGGACAGATATAATTCTTTTACAATCGAGACGTTGTTTTTCCCTCCTGGTTAAGGGTCATAATTCAGGCGATAATGGATCGCGCTAATCTTTTCCACATTATGGGTACGCCTTTCATTTCCACTTCGCATGGGATACGACAAAACATTCATGGAGACAGCGACCTGTTAAACACTGTTTAATAAGCAACAACAGCAAAATCTAAGTGTTCTTTCGAAATGTTAAATAACATTGAATTTCAGATTGAAGTTATTCGTTTTCTGTAAAATTAAGTCGCCCTGGGTGTTATCATGAAAATCGCTTTGATGTAGAGTACACCAGCAACCAAAAAATTCGTGAATGACTTCATTATTTATCCAGGAGACCGAATGAATGAGAAATTAAACAAGCACTAACAACAAAGCCCATCGTATAAGCCCTTTACAAAATATGATCTTGTGTATGGGGTGTGTGGGCTAAAAGTTTCACATAACATGCGTACAGGTAGCGCCCTTTAAAAATAATGTCAATTATTGCTCCCCTCAACCGCCCATTATTTTTGACACCCCTGAAATATATTAGTATTCTAATGACCCAATCCCCTTGTCTACATCAGAATTATTTTAGCCCGTATTCCAGAAAGACAAAGGAAAGTATTACGCAAAAAAAAACTTGAAACAAAAAAATCTCATTGAAGCTGTTATCCAGTTAAGAGGAATTTGAGTTCATGATATCAATGTCCTCTTATTTCCTCCATCTGTAATGTCCTCTTATGTCCTCCATCTGTAATGTCCTCTCTTATTTCCTCCATCTGTAATGTCCTCTTATTTCCTCCATCTGTAATGTCCTCTTATTTCCTCCATCTGTAATGTCCTCTTATTTCCTCCATCTGTAATGTCATCTCTTATGTCCTCCATCTGTCCCTTGAAAATGGGTTATTCTAAGGGGTTTGGTTTTTAGGGTTTGGGGGGGGGGCAGGGAGGAGGGAGGTGGAGCTGAAAATTTGAAAAATGTGTTGCCATTGGCAACGGGTCTGTGTGCCAAGTTTCAGTTCGATAGGCTGACGGGAAGCTGGCCAATGAGCCGTTCGAAGATTTCGACAGGCCACCAGCCAGCCATGAACAGAAGTTAAGCTTATATAGAGTTGTAAATAAACGTACGTTTTAAGCAATATCCGGGAATCACACACAATCCTTTTAAGGTTTGTTTTTTATTCCATGCCTTACAGACTCACTATTCTCCCCCACCCCAGCCCTCTTAAAAAAGATGTGGGGTTGGAGGTGTGTGAATCGTCATCATACTCAAAGGCACTAAGCCTGTAAATTCATAATTATAGATTTATCTAATCAACATACTTCCTCCCACCTAACTCCCGGACAAATTATCCTTATTCTTTTGTTAGAGTCTGTGTCTATATTATGTTCAATCAAATGTTTGAGAACCTTGACGAAAAAAACAAACAATATATAACATCAAAAAAATTGTCAACTTACAATCGGCAAAATAAGAAGCATGATTAAATGTCATACCATAAATGTCTGATTCGGGTGATAGTAGGGCGATGATTTTTTAGGCTACCAGTTTTAGAAGTCTAAACAATACATTTTTATCACAACTTACCAGCAATGAATAAACCAACAGTTAAAAGGACTCTCATAAACTGCATGACGTCACAGATGCCGGACTCTCCAAAGTGCATCTATTTTTACCCTAAAATAAATAAAAGGTATTTTCGTCCATCTTATTACAGTAACTTTGATAGTGACTTGTTTTCTTTGAGCTTGCCTGTATGTAAAGATATTAATTTGAAAAACAGTTAATGAAGAGGTACACTACTAAAAAATACAATAATTAATTTACACAAATCAGAATTATATAGCGATTCTGACATGTTAGGAGATTAGAACAAAATTGTTTTTCTCTCACTCTCTTTCTCTCTCACTCTGTCTCTCTCCCCTCTCTAACTCTATCTCTCTCTAACTCTCTCTCCTTCTCTCTCTAAATTTCTCTCTCATTGTATCTCTTTCTCTCTCACTCTCTCTCTTTCTCTGTCACTCACTCTCTCTGTTTCTTTCTCTCTCACTCACTCTCTCTGCTTGGAAAGCCGGCAACCTAAATATTGGGATTAAATCAACACTATCTGGTAAAAAAATTGTAGAAACTATTTGAAGCCAAGTGGTGGTCCCCTAAAAGTATTCCTACACACGCGCCACATCAGCTCCACAAAAGATTCAGCAAGCAACTTACCAACAAGTTTTATTATTGTATATTTTTTGCCACCAGTCTGTTCCGAGAAGATGGAGTGGTGTCAGACATCTGTGTGTCGGGGACGATTCTGTAGTTTTAGCCAAAATTTGTTGGGAGTCCACAAAGAAAAAAAAAAAAGTTATGTACACCCAATCGTACCGAAAAGTGCAAGAATAAATACCCCTTCAAAAAAATATTCTATGCTCCTAAAATTCGTTACTTTGTGAACTACTTTACATGACTGCGGAGTGGTTTAGCCAGAAAATGTGTTGAGGTGATGGCTTTGGTGAGAAGGTGTAATTTTGAATATGTTGACAAAAAACTTATTGGATTCAAAGAGTTCCAATGTCAAAAAAAAAAAGGATATGTATTGGATTAAATTACGGCTTATTCATTAATATGATTAATACATTAAATACTTGAAAGACTATTAAAGCTATTTGGTTTATCCTTTTGTCAAACTCCTTATCAATCTAGATAAGGCCTGCACAAATCAAAATATTAGCCGGGCCATAATACTTTTTGAAAAACTTGTGAGGGCCGATAGAAAATAGGACTTGCCGGAGAGCTATTAAATAGAATACCTCGTTACTTCGATGGGGCCTCAAAGTGAGTGCTGGCGGAGCGCATGCGGGCCGTATGTCGTGCAAGCCTGATTTTGATCTATAATTTATGATTATTTTTATTTAATCAATATTAATCAAAGCAATTAAAGTTACTTTGTTAATATTATATGCTAATGAAAATACATTATGCAGATGTTACGTAGTTCCTGTTCGCCATTTTATTGATCGCGTCATCATGCTATTTCAAAATTCGGAAACATAAACAAAAACAATCTCAAGAAATAATTCTCAACAATTATAAACAAGTCATGGTCGCAGAATATCTTACGGTGATAATGCGACATAGGTACAGTATGAATAAATAAACATTTGAAATGTTATGTAATTTAAAGATAGAAAAGTAATTTAATTAGCAAAACAAGAAATTAGAGAGGAAAAAAGTAGAAATAAAACATTCAAAACAAAACTAAGGAATAATTCATTCATAAAACACGGTTTAGGTTTGAGAACTATTAAACTTATTGTAACACCCCTACGTGCTCCTGATTTTTACTATTTTTAGTGCACTCGGTGCCCTTGATTCTAGTGCTGTTCTGTTTCACTGCTTCCAGTATTTAATTCGTGAAAAATGGTTCTAGTGCTACTATGTTTGACTGTTTCAAGAGCAGCTCTGTTTTCCATACGTTATTCTAGGGCTCCACGCCCATTGGGCCAATGAATCTAGCGCTACATATTAAACTGATTCCTGAGCTACTCTGTTTCAAGTAGTCGAGTGCTGTTCTGTTTTAATTATTCTGGCGCGTGTCTGTTTCACCGAGTCTAGGGCTTCTCTATATTTCAGTTATTCTGATGCTGATCTACTTCACTTATTCTGGTGCCCCGTTGTGCCCATGGTTCTAGTGCCCCGATGTACCAATGGTTCTAGTGCCCCGTTGTGCCAATTGTTCTAGTGCCCCGCTGTGCAAATAGTTCGAATGCTACAATGTTTCACCGATTCTAATGCTACTACGTTTCATTGATTCTTGTACTAATATATTTTACTATTTCTATATCTTGCACTGTTATATTTACTCTAGTGCCAATGATTCTACTAACACTCTCCGTCACTAATTCAAGGCCTGCTCTGTTTCCCAGGTTCTAGGGCTACCATATCTCGTTGACTCTAGTAATAATGTTTGCCTCTGATTCTAGAGCTCATGTGTGTTATTTCTTTGTTGGGAATGGTTGAAGCTAGTGCATCCTCTTTAACGCTTTTTGTTATCATGGACTTGCTACTTATTGTTTCAGAAAATAGAACCTGTGGAATGACAAATGGCATAGTAATAAATCAGCCAAACTAAATAACTCGTTAAAAATCTCCATCAAATCAAATTCTTACCAAAACCTAACTCCTCCTTTAGAAATCCCTCAAGACTTTTAGGATTAGATTGTGCAAAAATATCACAGTGCTTATGGAGGCCTTATGTAAGTCAGTAAGCTTCCAAGTTTTGCACAATTTTTTTCCTTCTGTAAAAGTGTCTAATCTCCTACTTCTCATGACACATGTCCTATATTATTAGCTATGACGACATTACGTTTTAAATTTAAAAAAAAAACTCTTAGAAATAAAGCAAATTGTCCATAGGAATGGACGAAAAAGACAATCTCTTTGATTACATGCAGTGCAGTGCAAAATGGTCTTAGGAAAACTGTCTTCAAACTGCGATCCACAGGCCAGATCCGGAAGTTGATGAGTTCTTAACCTGACCCGCCTGATCTTCTTATGGATTACCGGATACCAGTGACAAATTATAAAACGTTGAATTGACAATCTATTGAGTCAAAATCAGGCCCGTACTTCCCAGGGATCTACTAAACATTTTATATTGATTCAGTGGTTACCAAATGTTGTATTTTTTGTTACTGTTTTGTTTGTCAATACAACTAAGACATCTGCGGTGTGCATAGGATATACCTTTTTTTTTTTCAAATTCAGTCCGACCCCCAACAGTGTCTGTGGGACATTAAGCAGCCCTCATAGTATACAAATGACAGTGAAACGGCACATTAAGAGTCTCAATGACAGTGAACGGGCCCTAAAAGTGTCTAAATGACAGTGAAACGGCACTCAAAGTGACTCAATGATAGTGAATCAGCACTCATAGGATCTGAATGACAGTGAATCAACATTTAAAGTGTCTAAATGACAGATAAACCGGCGCTCAAAGTGTCCCAATGACATTGAACCGGCCCTCAGCGTGTCTCAATGACAATGAATCGACCCCCCTAAAAAAATTATTAAATTATAGGCGTATTTTTTTTTACTATTTAATAGAGGTAACATATTATCATAATTAAATTTATTTAGATTTTCAGTCCATTGTATCTTTTTAAAAAAAGCGTATGCCGATAGCTATATATAATATAGCCTATAGCACAGTGGTTCTTAACCTTTTGAAGTCGGGGAGCACTTTTGATCATGACAAAAATTTGGTGAGCACCAAAATCAAGGAGTAAAAAAAAAACAACAAATACACATACGTACGACTTTTATTGAAAATAAAACATTAGAACATACGAGTTTAAAATTATAACATGACAAACAAATTTTTAATAAACATAAATTTAATAAGTAAAAAAATAACATTGTTCAAAATTTAATTCAGAAAAATAAAAAGATTTAATGCGAAACCTGAGCTTGACAGTTTTTACAAATTTCAGTGATATTAAGCCTAATTTTAGAAATAGCTACCCTTAATTCTTCATCCAAATTAGTAAGTGTTGTTCGTTTTTTAGTTTTTATGTTGGTGACTATCGAGAAACCGAGTTCACACAAATATGATGTTGAAAATTGCAACAAGATTTTAAGTGCCTTCATGGAGAGAGCTGAGTATTCTTCTTGCACAAAGATCCAAAATTCCTCCAGAACCATTTCGGAAAATTTTATTTTAAGTGTACGATCTGATGATAGGTTGATTAATTCTTCTTCTTCTTGGTATGACAACTTACTATTTGATGTATCAACCGTGGCAAAGGGATTACGTATCCAGTCATATGTTTCTACGTTTATTGATGGAAAATAAAATTCAATCTTTTCTTCTAATAAAGTTAAATGCTCTGTTACTGCTGAAATAATTTCGTCGGTAGTGTTATCATTAAGAGAAGGAAAGATATCTACTTTCTTTTTCTCCAACAAACGATTTTTCCAAAAAATAACTTTTTTCCGAAAGGCTGTCAATTTGTCGGTCGATGTTAAAAAATTTTCTTTTCTTCCTTGAAGGCTGGTATTAACACAATTTAAATAATCAAAAATATCAGCTAAATATGCCAATTTAGCACACCAAATGTCATTTTGAAGATATTCCACAAAATCATCCATATTTTCATTTTGGAAAAAGGTCATCAATTCATCCTTCAGTTCTAAGAAACGACGTAACACTTTTCCTCTGGATAACCATCTCACTTCAGAATGCAAAAGTAAAGATTCGTACTTGGCTTCCATAGAGTTGCAAAGATTTTTAAAGACGCGTATTTTCAAAGGTCTCGATTTTATGAAGTTTACCGTATTGACAACTTTGTCTAGCACAGGTTTTAATGCTACTGGTAATGTTTTGGACACCAGAGATTCTCTGTGCAAAAAAACAGTGAGTAGATATAATATTGGCGTTTCTTTTCTCGGTGAGAGTCACAAACCCTTTTAATGAGCCTACCATTGATGGAGCACCGTCTGTACAAATTCCCACACATAACTCCCATGATATTTTGAATTGTTCGAAATAGGAAGAAATAGAATCAAAGACATCTTGTCCTGTCAAACGTTCGGTAAGCTCAAGACAGCATAGAAATTGATTCACTATTTCGTTTTCATGAATGAAACGAACGAACCCTAGTATACGAGCTTTTCCACTTATGTCAGTGGACTCGTCAATATGCAGAGCAAAATGCCGTTTGGAAAGCTTATCGGCAACTGTTTTCTCGATATCATCCGACATATTTTTAATTCTATTTTTTTATTGTATCATTTGAAGGAGGAATTTTGATTATTTCCTTTGTTGCTTCATCGCCAAACATAATTTTAACCATTTCATAACATGCAGGTATAATTAAAGACCCTGCTATAGTATGTGGTTTTACCTGAACAGCAATCATTTCAGCAACCTTATATGACGCCAATTGTGCCTTATCGGAAATTTTCACAGTTTTTTCAAAATATTTTACTTGTTTAGCTTGCGTATCTTTGAAATAATCTTTAGTTTTTGTAGCAAGATTGGCGTGATTTGTAGAAAAGTGACGTTTCAACTTGGTAGGAACCATCGCGCTGTTGGATAATTTTTCTCCACATACAATACATTGTGGAATGTGATATTCTTCCTCACAAATGTATGTAAATCCAAAACTTAAATATTATTCAGAATACTGTCGATTAATTTTTCTTCTTTTAATTCTACCGTTTGTATCAGACACAATATGTGCAGCTTTCAATTGATATTAAAAAAAAACAGTAAAAATAGGCAAAAAGGCCGATTTTCCCCCGTTTGGACTACCTATTAAAAGCATTTGTTCAGCTCAATCAGATAGAGTAAGTGAGTGAACATTAAATTTTGAGTTTCATAATTTCGCGGAGCACTTGCAACTACCTCGCGGAGCACCAGTACTCCGCGGAGAACTAGTACTCCGCGGAAAACCAGTGCTCCGCGGACAACTAGTGCTCCGCGGAGAACCAGTGTTCCGCGGAGAACCAGTGCTCCGCGGAGCACCTGTTAAGAACCACTGCTATAGCACTTGGTAATATACTATGTCTATAGTAAAATAGCCTAGCCTATGAAAATTATTCCGAAATAAATTATGATCATATTTATTAATAAGAATACAACTAAAATGCCAAGATTAGGCCTATACCTGCCTAATGCCAAAGGACTGATATCCTGGTACTTGATTCTTAAAATGATGTTATAAATGTTTATAAATTGATACAAAAAAATTATTATATAATAGAAATGATTTGAAGTTCCAATTATTTCAGAAAATGCATCGAATACCTTTACTAGCAGTGATGAACTTTAAAGCATTCCAGATTGTTTTTAGTCTTAGAGTAGATTTTTGTCCTTACAAGTTGATTTAAAATGCATTTGAGTACTTATTTTTTGGATAATTCTAATATTAAAGACTAATTTATTCTTAAAATGAGTGACTATATTTCATAATTTAAGATAATTTACTTTTATAAAAATATTATTTTGCCACATTTTTTTCTTTTTAAGCTTTTCCATAATGGCTTTGGAATTTTCAAAGAGTCAAAGATGAAATTAGGTATTGGTCTACAAAGGATTTGAATATATTAAACATAGAGAAAGCAAAGACAGTGATATGTGACTTGGAGATGTAGACAGTATCATGCCCAGACTAGTCTTTGCGAGGTGTTTATAAAAACAGATAAAAATAATGTTATTTCAGAGCTAACAACACAAAGCCATGATTCTTGCCCACAAAAAGCCAAGGTTAACGTTGCTGTAAGCAAAATGAAAAAAGATATAAAGTCTATTGGTGCAACTCCTGTAATATGTTCATAAATGTTAGCAATGATGTCCTTCAGCACAGTCCAAAACAGTCATCCCTGGCTAAAAATTTAATACGACACAGAGAAGAGGTGCATTTTCCTATAACAAGTACTGTCAGTTTTGAAAAAGAATGAAATGTATGCTGATGAAACATTCAACAAGATGCCAACATTGTTTTACCAACTTTACACATGCCATTCCAAAGTTGTTAATGCTTACCCTCCATGCATATATTTTCTTTTTACAAAGAAAAAAAACCTTCAAACATATATCAACATGTATGAAATATTGAAACAACTTTTGCCAAACTTATTCCCTTAAAATGTTTTGATAGATTTTATAAAGGACTGTATGAGTGCAGTTCATAAAGCTTTCCCAAATGCAGAGGTTAAGGGTTGTTATTTAAACTTTTGCCAGAATTTTATTAGAAAAATTTAGTTGTGTTGGCCTAAAATCTGATTTTGAGGCAGACATTGAACTTAAATTGAAACTAAAATCTCTGTTAGCCTTAGCATTTGTACCCATGAATGGTGTGAGATTTATGTTTGATACCCTTGCTGCAACATTCCTAGATGATGGAAGGTATAGTATAATGAATTTCAGACCTAATTTTTTTTTCAACTTACATTGAAGGTGCAATAGGTAGTGAGCCACAATGGCCCATTAAAAGTTGGAAATAATATGATGCTGCTATAGAAATGTCACCAAAAACTACTAACTGCTGGGAGGGATTTCCCAACGGCTCAAATGCACCATTTCATTGCAATGATCCAAATATTTGGAGTTCATTTGATGGTTTTCAGAAGGATATAAATTGTCATAGGCTCATTATGACAAAAAGCACAAATGAATGAATCAGAAAACAAAGAAGAAATATGCACTTCTAGATGAGCAGGTGGCATTAGCAGTTCAGGGAAATGAAAATAAACATGATAAGATATCTTATTTGCACAGAATGGCAATTCGGCAAACCACTAAAATTCATTATTCAGAATAAGTTTACATTAATACAGATATTATATTTCATAATAAACATATCCTATTTATATAATGAAGTTTCAGTCTTTCCTTTTTTTTTAATTTATCTTTAATCTTGTGAATTTTTTAATTAATATAATTAATGAATTAAATAAATTTAAATATCTCACCTGGAATAGCCATGACTTTATATTATTTCCATATATTAACTTGCTCAGATTTGAAAGGCTATCATCAAATATTTGTTGTATATTTTTTAAAATAAGTTGTTTTTAAATAAAATAATAGTTGAGTACATTTTATCCATTAGACTTCATTAGAGAACTAAATTAGACAAGTCATTTTGAATAAATCTTTCACATAGTATTTATTTATTATTATACATAGTATTATGTATGGAGGAAAAAAAACTTGTTTGCCTAAAAGTTTCAACATTTTTTTTTTTTTAAATTCTTCATTCTATGACATAAACCACAGTCAAACATTCTATGACATAGACCACAGTCAAACATTCTATGACATAGACCACAGTCAAACATTCTATGACATAGACCACAGTCAAACATTCTATGACATAGACCACAGTCAAACATTCTATGACATAAACCACAGTCAAACATTCTATGACATAGACCACAGTCAAACATTCTATGACATAGACCACAGTCAAACATTCTATGACATATCAAACATTCTATGACATAGACCACAGTCAAACATTCTATGACATAAACCACAGTCAAACATTCTATGACATAGACCACAGTCAAACATTCTATGACATAGACCACAGTCAAACATTCTATGACATAGACCACAGTCAAACATTCTATGACATAGACCACAGTCAAACATTCTATGACATAAACCACAGTCAAACATTCTATGACATAGACCACAGTCAAACATTCTATGAAAAATAAAACTGTATTTGAAACTATAATTTCACCATACAAAATATAATTGATATAAAATCATGGATTGATAACAATTTCTAAGAAAAGGCCTTATACTATAGACTTGGATATTGAAGATAATTCTTAATAATTCTTTTGTAAAATATTAAATGTATTTTGTTTACAATATTACTTCAACCCAGAATTATTTTGTTTAAAGATTAAAACATACTAGTAATCCTTGAGCATACACTAGCTAAAATTAAAAAGATTCAGTAAATACTTGCTGAGTTAGGTCTTTGACAATACTATCACTGTGCACTGCTCTCTGATCTATCTAATTAAATAGTTGTCTTTATTGTGCTAACACTACGCAAACTGAATGCATTTTTTTTTGAACTACTGTGCATTTTTGTGTAATAATTATATTTATAATATTAATAATATATAAATTAGAAATTTTACTGGACTTCAGTTTAACTATTAGAATAGTTAACATATAACTTAATCACAATATAATTCAAAAAGAATATGTGAAATAAAAAAATGATTGACCTATAAATAAAATTAACAATACCATGTAGGTTACCATTACCATTAAACACAAAAGATAATTTATACTTGTTTGGATGCCCAAATTAATATAAAAAATATAAAAGTAAACAATTATACATAGGACCTATAGAAACTACATTATAACCTATTATTTTAAAATAAGGTCACTCTATTCTTAGTGGGCATTTGCTACCGAGGCCAAGTGATTAGATACAAGTTATTTTTTTTAATCAACCTTTAACTTTAATTGTTTTTTTTTAAGGCTTAAAAATGAATTTAATTAGGGTTCCTGGTTTCATTATCTGTATACTGTATCCTCTCTATTTTTAACCATACAATAGATTAATAGAAAAAGAGGACGTTCATGGCAGTTACAAATTCATAGGAAAAATTATCCGGTAATAAATGAAAAAGTTCAAAAATACATTCATTTATCTGTATATACATTATAATTATACTATACACGTTTTTAAACTATATTTATTTCGCATAGTATTAGTACAGCAAAGCTATTAGGCTATAGGTTATAGTTATTTTATGCTAGAACCGATCCGATAGTCCTACTATTATAATATTTATCAATTATAAATGAATGAAAACTCAACAACAAAAACCAACAATAAACGTAAAACATAACGACTAGTATGGCATAATACTGGATATTACGTCTTGAGACAAGTACAATTGTAAAAATAACCCTTCATTTTTTTTATAGTAGCCGCGCACCGAATTTCAAAATCTGGAAATGACAATTAAAGTTAAGCTCAAGGCCTTGTGGTTTTCTTGGGGTCAGTTGTCGTAGGTTCGTTCACCTGTCGTGCGGTCAGTTTTCTGGGGACCTCTTTTTCTGAGGTTGCTCTGCTCGTTTGTATGTGTGTGTGGTCAAATCTTGCTTCTCAGTTTTGGCCCTATTTCTGATCTTCAATTGAGCTGTAACTTTGGAATTTACACACAGCCAATAAAAATCTATTGAAATATTGAACGATCGGACGTATTTACATATTAGCTATTCAAATATCACATTACTTCCTTGCTTATGCTTTTCTATGCTGTCTGGGGCATAGGCCGTCTACAAGAGTTTTACTCTCATCACGGTCCTGTGCTTTCCTTCCCAATTGCTTCCAGGTGTATCCCATATTGTGAGTGTCTGCCTCTAGCTCGCTTCTCCATTTATTCTTAGGCCTTCCTCTCTGTATTTTTTCTTGTCACATTGACTACCTCTAACATTTGATCCAGCAAAAAAAACGTCTTACTAATCCCATCCTCTTGCCAATATCCACCCATAATTAAACTATCCCCCTGAGTCATTATTCACCAAAGACCATTATTTAGTCGAAATAGCAACAATTATCCCACAATAAAGCTAATTTATTCGTATCAAACATGTGACTCAAGGCTTGGAGTTCAGATTTTTAGACCAAGGTCTATTTCCAATAGCCAAAAGCAGGTTCCGGGCTTGAGCTATGGGATGATTCGTTTGTTTGCAATACCATTTTTTTTTTTAAATTGCGTTAATTGAATAAACAGCGATGGCTGTCGTAATCTCACTTAAACTGCAATTATGTAACTTTACGTCATTTAAGATTATTTTTAGCAAATAATACGTTGATTTAAACTTCTTTAAATTCGTAAATAAGAATATGTGTATTTGTTTTCCACATTATTTTATATTCTATTGGTAAAAAAGTGAAATTATAGCTGAATAACTTTCATAACCAGAGAAAACAACTAAGGTGAAGTTAAATGGAAATAAATTATTTTATTACATAGAAAATGCTTAAAGAGAAGATTAGATAAAGTTTGAAGCAAAGTGTCTGCACCTTTATATTAGTTTTATTTTTGATGTATATATTCAATGAGCTGGCCAAGTAATTTTCTTAGTTCTGGTGACATGAGCTGGCCAAGTAATTTTCTTAGTTCTGGTGACATGAGCTGGCCAAGTAATTTTCTTAGTTCTGGTGACATGAGCTGGCCAAGTAATTTTCTTAGTTCTGGTGACACGAGCTGGCCAAGTAATTTTCTTAGTCCTGGTGACACGAGCTGGCCAAGTAATTTTCTTAGTCCTGGTGACACGAGCTGGCCAAGTAATTTTCTTAGTCCTGATGACACTCGAAAAATCTTGACTAAATGAGACTTACTATCACCATTACCAACATGTTCCTGACAAACCATTCAGAGTCCATGATCCCCAAGTGCGTGCCCTTGTTGCCTAAATTATAAAAGATATTTTTTGTATATAAACTATTTATTAGATAAAAATACTTACTGAAACAAATTATTTATTCTAAAAAAAAAAACAAAGACAATTTTGCACATAAAAAGTTGATGGGACATTTTTACGATTGTGTAAGGAATAATATTGTTCAAATATTTATATCTCCCATTGCTACATAAGCACATATACAGTTCTCACAAGTGGATTTTTATTTTAGAATGTCATGCAGATCAATTAATAGTCACATTTCTAAAAAAATCAATAGATATTAGTGAAAATCGGTTAACAGTTCATAGCAGTAGATGATAAATGTCCGATTCAAATAGCAGAGACAAAATCCCCCCCCCCCCAACCCAAACAGTCACTTTCCTAGGCTTACAAAGAACGGCGGTGATGTAGGACAGAAATCATAAAATTTCGCTGATTGTTTCAAAAAGAAATTCTTTTCACGGATTTTAAAATTATAGCTGAATATAGAATTTAACAAATTCACTATTTGGCTGAAATAAGTGACTCGCTCTGGCGATGGGGTGTGGAGGTGGATGTGAGTTTAAGGGATCTAATTGTGCGGCGGGAAAACATTATTCAGGCATAAAGGCAGGCAGCGATGAAATGTTTTCATCATTAAATTTTCATGCGTCAAAAAAATTAATGTTTATAAACTTTTAATTTTTTAACAAATAATAAGTCTTTATCTTTTTAATTGTTATCAAATAGACTAAATATATATTTTATATGTTGTTGTTTTTTATCCGTGGCACTGTGTAAACAGTACTACTAAGTATTGCGGGTGCATTTAGTTATGGGGCAGATTTTTGGCAATGCATGATCGTCATGGACATTGTTTTTTAACCTAAAAAAAACCTGTTCTCAACCTGTTCGTCGCGACCACTTGAGGGGTCGAATAAGCCTTTCTCAGGGGTCCCCTAACACCATCAGAAAACACATGTTTTTAAAGTAGCAACGAAAGTAATTTTATGGTTAAGGGTCACCAAAAGATGAGGAACTCTATTCAAGGGTCGCGGCATTAGACATGTTGTGAACCACTGATCTAAAAGTTGGAAATAATGTTTAAATACAAGAATATCCTTTATTATAATTTGCGACCCTTTGCAATTTTTGTATTGTTGGGTTGTCATAGATAATATATTAGTACACCTTAAATTTAAATAATATATAAATATATAGGTAATTAAAACTTGGTAATATATTTATATCACTTAAAATAAAAATAAAAATTATTATATTCCGTTTTAATGCTGATTACGATGGTTAATAGTGACAGTATTATGCTTTGACGAAGCTGGGAAGTTTAAATATTTAAAAAAATAAATAAAGCCAAATATCGAAAGTTGTATCGAAACGAAAGACATTGTTTTCACTATGCTGTGAGCGCAAATATTGAAATGCCGAGGATCAAAATGGTTCCATGTTCAGCGCAGTTGAGTTACGAAATTTGAATATTTTAACTTTAAGTCTCCAACATTTCCTGTGTTGAATGGCGTCAAAGACGGATTTGTCATGGCACCAAAACTCTTCAGCATCATGTTCTCCGGAATGCCGCCACATGCTCTGAGAGATAGGGACACATTCAATCGGCATCAAGACCAAGTTGCGGGTCGAATCCATGGCGACCACTGAGATTTTAACGTTAAACCAGTCTATCAATCCTTTGCTAGGACTCTAGACAACTTTCATACAGCGATCCTACAAAAAAATCTTTAACATCTAAAAAAAAAAAACAGGACAAGGACCAAACACAGCGCTGCTCACACAAGAGCAGCCCTCCTTCGGCGTAAACACCTTATTAATGCAGTCCAAGCTTCGATAACTATGACCAGCCCTCAGTGCACCAACAGCCGAATTTACCCGCAGCACTCACGGCCAGATTCAGCACCAGCACCCACAGCAATATATTACCCCAGCACCCACGGATATGTTCAGCAACATCACCAAGCCGATTTTTTTAAAAATGGTCATGATCAATATTCGACGATGACGATCGAACTAACTTTTTAACTGCCGTCAAGGATAGATTTGTTCATTATCAAGGATAGATTTGTTCATTATCAAGGATAGATGTGTTCATTATCAAGGATAGATTTGTTCATTATCAAGGATAGATTTGTTCATTATCAAGGATAGATTTGTTCATTATCAAGGATAGATTTGTTCATTATCAAGGATAGATTTGTTCATTATCAAGGATAGATTTGTTCATTATCAAGGATAGATTTGTTCATTATTTTAAAAAAGATGAGATATAAAGAAAATGATGTAAACTAACAAATATTATTTCACGCCTTAAAAAAAGAAGTTTGACCTACCGGTCTTCGTTTTAAGAACAATTTTGAAGTTCTTTCGCCTGGCTGCATTGTCACCATCTTTTGCCACACAAATGTACATCGTGTCAACAGCAGGTACCTTGAAAGTCAGGGTAGACTCGTATTTGCCACGTGTACAAGGGTCATCGGTAGGACTCGGTGTCACCATTTCAACACCATCCGTAGGATAGGGCTCAAAGCTGGTTCCTCCGCTAGGACCGGTCAACCAGGTTAACTCGAGTCCCGCAAGACCCTTATATAAGTTGAAATAAAGGAATAGAATCAAATATATTTTTTTATATAAACAGATTTCACAACTCATTAGTAGATAAAATGCCCACGTGTGTAAAATGTTTTGTTTTTTTTAGCTGTGTTACTCTTATGTAAATGTAGCCAAAGATTGTCAATGCCCTTGAGCAATAATAATATATTCTTATGGGTTTTAAAATATATTTATTTTTAAAAGAATATGTTGCACCTCTTATTTTTCAGATTGTAGTATCATTAGATTTCAAGATGTCGTCTTCCACATACAAAAGTAATCACCGCATTCCTTCCCCTCCCCCCCCCCCCCCCCC
>CAXITT010000803.1:178866-196066 GCA_964033795.1 Lymnaea stagnalis
GGGGGGTGGGCTGCATTACCCCTGCACTACTCATATGACCTCCATGACCTGTAGTTTAGACTTTTAGACCTAGGTCTATTTCCAGTAGCAGGATCGAAGCTTGAGCTACGATTAGAATATTCGTTTGTTTGCGCTAGCAATTTAAAAAAGAAATGCATTAGGAACCAACTATTAATTACGTCAACAATTTTAAAGCAATTTACCCTTTACCTACTTTGGCATCAATTGTCAAATTTCCAGTGCTACCCCCTACCCCCCAAAGATATTATGTCAACATTTGTATTACCGCCTCCATATACACAAATAAATAATTATTTAAATTATAATAAAAATAATAATTTTAAAAACATTTGACTTTTTGCTGATCTATTTTTAGTAACACAAAATTATAAGAAAACTATTTTATTGCATCTTGAGCTTGTTAATCAACAAGTTTAAAAGTTTTTACACTTCAATTTTATAATTTAGAAGCAATGAAAAGGTTGTTAGAGACTAAATATCATTGTTAGTGGAAGTATAAATATGATTATTATCAGTATGGCTGACTATTGTAACATAATTTCTAGCTGCTATCATCTTCTTAGGGAGAACCCAGGTGTTGCTCTATCGTAACAATGGGCATAGTAGCTGATTTATCATTTTCATCTTGTGGAACTGATTTATCAGACAAGTCAGCATCATCCTCATCTAACCATTCAGCACTTAAAATAGAAGCAGTTTCAGTGTGTGCAATAATTACCATAAGCTCTCTCTCCGTATCCTGGCAGGTACTTGCATTAATCGAAACATTTTTGTTGTGCAGAAGAAGGAAATTTCTTATGCATTGTCGGTGCTTTTGAACTTGCTAAGTCAACATGATTTGTAATGCAAAATAGATGTTACAGATTTTGCAAATCGGTTCTAGCAGCGATGTTATTATTGTTACTCACTTTCCCTAGTTCTCAAAATATCGTATTCCTGCTCTGTCAATTTCATTTATCTTGACTACACATTACACTTGAACCTTATCCTTGTTACATACCTGCAACATGACCGCAAAAATACCGTCTTCGTCATTTGCGACAAATCTACAGTCGAAGAGAGGCCAACTTTTGACTTCTCTTGCATTAACTAAATTTGCTAACATTCTGACCAGCAATCAGCAGTGATGTGCTAACATTCTGACCAGCAATCAGCAGTGATGTGCTAACATTCTGACCAGCAATCAGCAGTGATGTGCTAACATTCTGACCAGCAATCAGCAGTGATGTGCTAACATTCTGACCAGCAATCAGCAGTGGTGTGCTAACATTCTGACCAGCAATCAGCAGTGATGTGCTAACATTCTGACCAGCAATCAGCAGTGATGTTCTAGCATTCTGACCAGCAATCGGCAGTGATGTGCTAACATTCTGACCAGCAATCGGCAGTGATGTGCTAATATTCTGACCAGCAATCAGCAGTAATGTGCTAACATTCTGACCAGCAATCAGCAGTGATGTGCTAACATTCTGACCAGCAATCAGCAGTGATGTGCTAACATTCTGACCAGCAATCAGCAGTGATGTGCTAACATTCTGACCAGCAATCAGCAGTGGTGTGCTAACATTCTGACCAGCAATCAGCAGTGATGTGCTAACATTCTGACCAGCAATCAGCAGTGATGTGCTAACATTCTGACCAGCAATCAGCAGTGATGTGCTAACATTCTGACCAGCAATCGGCAATGATGTGCTAACATTCTGACCAGCAATCAGCAGTGTACAGACGGACAAGCATCAAATCAATCTTACATTGTTAAAAGCCTAAAATTATTTAACTTTTTAAATTTGCATTCATTAAATTGTTTAAAATAATATAATAACTATTCAATATTTAAAATTAAAATTTTAATAAAGAAAAGGTGATTGTTGACAACAACTCATCTAACCCCCTACACCCCCTTGTGTCAACCCCTTACCCCCTATTTTGTTGACATAACTATTGGGCGAACCTTTAGTTGAATAAAAAGCGATGGCTATCGTAATCTCATTTAATTTTTAATTGTGTAACTTACACCATTTGAGATTGTTTATGGCAACTAAATAAATTTACTTAAAATACTTTAAAGTCGTATATAAGAATTGGTCTATTCGTTCGTTTTGAGATCCTCTGGTCCTTACCTTTTGAGACCCGCTGGCTCTCATTCTCTCCATCCCTACCAAACGTAACATTACACAATTAAGGCTAGCCCTAATCATGAATGGAAATTAACCTGGTAACCTTGGCCGTGACACAACTGAAACAATGAGCTTATAATATGGAGATTCGTACCCACGTTACTTATACTAAGATAAGATAAGATTCTTTTATTGATCCAAATAAATGGCATTTTTTTTGGATGAATTATACATTTTCATGAAAAAAATAAAACAATTTGAACACAAGACATTTAAAATACATTATTTTCAACAGCCATATATAAGGTATGGCACGACGCTACGCGCCCTCTTATACCTGTAATGATTAGAAAGAGCCTTGCTGGCTACATTTTGTGATGAACTTTTTCTCACCCATATCTGGCTAGGTTTATTCTCTTAATTTTCAGATACAATACTTCATGTGCACGATTTTATTAAGAAATGTTAGTTAGCTTATGATTATTGATTAATGATGTCATGTGATTCGAATGTTTAGCAATGTCTTGTGTGTTGCATTCCTTACTCTACATTCTATCCAGACGAGTCCATTGTAGTTCAATCTAGTCTACGGTAATGCAGGCTAGTTTAGTGTAGTCAGTCCTTACACTGCAGTTGGAGCCAGTCGGTTAGAGGCTATACTGACGCTGACATCCTTAATGAGCGATTTAAGGTTAGTTTGATTGTAAGGGGAATAGCCCTGGACTACCGCCAGCAACAAAGACGGTGGGTGCCACGCCGTCAGAGAGTTAAATTCTATTACGTCTTATTAAGTCCCAGTACCGCAGTGACCGTGCGAAGGGGCAAACAGAATGTTACTGGTGTGTAATTGCGATTTGGGGCCCACGTGAGGACAAGTACATGATACCTCCAGCACTAACCAGACATAGCATTTAGCAATCATAAGTATAAGAGTCAACTTAGTAACAGTTATTCTCCTTACTGATAATATTGTATGTAATATGTGCACATTGGATTCTCTTTACTTGTACTTAAACATTAATATTCGTGGAGTGAACCAACTCTCATATTAGCAGTGTTAGTGGAAGTGTGCGCGTGAGAGGGTGTCATTGAATGCAAGTGTGAGTGTGGTGATGTTAGCTTAGGATATGGAAATAGTAGATTAAATCGTACCCCTAGTACAAATAAAGTAAAATTTTTACAATGCCTTTATTCTGTATGTAAAAAGTGAAATTACGGCTGAATAACTTAAACAACCATAGAAAGCAAGACATATCAAGTTAAATGGAAACAAATTATTTAATTTATACTGTAACAGTGACAAATATAAAACACTGAATTGACCATCTACAGAGTCAAAACCAGGCTCGTACGTTCTGTCCCTTATTAAAAAATTCTTTTCATTAAATAGTTCATAAATATATTTTAGTTACTTTATTTTGCTTCTCATTACCAACATGATACGTGCAGAGTGCATAAGGATTACCTTCTATTTTTCTTTCAAATTCTGTCCGACCCACAACGAGTGTCTGAGGGAAATTGAAGCGGTGTTGCTTAAATAGTCTTTGAGATCAAATTTGAAGCAAAGTATATGCATCTTTACATTCATATATTTTTAATGGACATATTCCATGAGCTGATTTGCCAAATAATTCTCTAAATCCTG
This sequence comes from Lymnaea stagnalis, assembly GCA_964033795.1. Taxonomy (NCBI): domain Eukaryota; kingdom Metazoa; phylum Mollusca; class Gastropoda; family Lymnaeidae; genus Lymnaea; species Lymnaea stagnalis. Next base: position 182,650 of record CAXITT010000803.1, read on the forward strand.
GTGACCCTAGCTGGTCAAGCAATTCTCTTAATCCTGGTGACATTAGCTGGTCAAGCAATCTTCTTAATCCTGGTGACACTATCTGGCCAAGTAATTTTCCTAGTCCCCGTGACACTAGACATATCTTGGCATCAGGAGAGATGCTACCACCATTACCAACATGTTCCTGACGAACCAGTGTGGGTCCATTGTCCCAAAGTGCGTGGCCTTGTTGCCTAGAGTGTCAAAGATAAGTTTGTAATATAAACTATTTTATTAGATAAAATACTTACCGAAACAAGTATTTATTCTTGTCACAGATAATAATGATTTACAAGGGAGTTAAGTGAGTTGAGAATTATGACTTGTAATTTATAGAGTATGGGACTTTGTAAGACGAACCAATCAGTGAAGAGGGGGGGCGGGGATAGAAAGAACATGGAGTCATGGCGGTTATTATTGGTCCATGGTATTAACATTATGTTATAAGATATTGAATAAATTGCGATTGTGACATTATCAAGTGGAGAAGCTTTATTCTAAGTGTTCTTTAAGATCAGTACAAGTATTATGTATTTGTGATTTTTTTAAAACCATTTATCACATTTTTTTCCATGTTCACTGCAGTTCAGATACGAAATTTCAATATTTAAACTTAAGTTTCAAAAATTTCCAACGTCGAATTGCGTCAAAGAAGTATTTTTAATGGCACCAAATCTTTTCAGCATCATGTTCTCCACCATGCCGTTGAGTGCTTTCAGAGATAGGGACACGTTGGATCTGCATTGAATCCAAGTTGCGGGCCGAGATCATGGCGACCACTGAGCCCTGAACGTTAAACCAGATCTAAATATATGAAACTGTAGCTAACTTCTTGACAACTGCACACACTTCCGGGTTATCATGAGACTCCGCACTAACAAGCTCGGTGAAAACCTCACATCGACTGTAACAATTAAGTCAAAGGCGAAAGACCAAATTTTAATGTTTTTAAAAAAACGCCGCTTTCATTGTCAGAGCACAAAGCGAAATCATTGATGATGAGGTAAAAGTCGGCGCAATGTTTAGAACAATGTACAGGAATGTACAAGGAAAGGCAAGAGCGCACCCTAACTAGAAAAAGAGTTATATTAATAAGACACGAACAAATTGTGTCAATAGAACAATATGAGTTAGCTTTAATAATAATTGTACATTATACAGAATTAAACGTTTCGGCACATGCCTTCATCAGTACAAACAAACAAAACACATTTAAATAAGTATAAATTAAATTTACATAATGTCAATATATATATCCTACCTAAAACAGAAAAAATATAGGAGAGGGCGCTTAAACCTGACAAAAACAAAGTAAAGAGATGTAGAAAGGAAGTGATTCAAACATAATTGGAAAAACCAAACAGGAAAAAGACATGGCAGCTAAGTAAAACTATGGATTTGGTTCAATCCATATGGAGACAACGTACCAAATCTAGTTATTAATTTGTTCTCCATATAGATTCTATCTGCAGTGTTACTAGTATAGAGTATACCAGTAACTACAATATCTGAGATACCATTATGGTTAGGGCTATTGAAATGTTTGGAGACCGGACAGAGAGCGTGTTTATTTATGTTATAGAGGTGCTCTCTGAAACGGTCCCCAAGGCGACGACCTGTCTCTCCTATGTATAGTTTACCGCACTTTTTGCAAATGATGGTGTAAATCACGTTGCGACTTGTGCAGGTAAAGCCATCTTTTATTCTGAATACTCCCAGAGGGAAAGTGATCGTATCAGTTTCGATCACATAGGGACATGAGTTGCAACGGCTACGGTTGCAACATTTTGTGCCTTTATATGCTTTAATAGCAGGGAGGTGGCTTCTAACTAGCATGTCCCTAAGGCTCTTGTCCGATGAGAATCGAAACAACGTTCACACAACTATCCTAAAAAAATGGATATCATCTAAAAAAAAACAGGACAAGGACCCAGACACAGAGGTGCTCTAACAAGCAGTCCTAAGCTCGGCATATACACCTTATTAATGCAGTCCAAGCTTCGATAAGTGTGACCAGCCCTCATTGCATTAACACTCACATTGAGCCGCAGAACTCACTGCCACATTCAGCACCAGCACCCACATCAAGATATTATCCCAGCACCCACGGATTTGTTCAGCCCCATCACCAATCCGATTTTTGAAATGGTAAAGATAAATGTTCGACGATCGAGTGAACATTTAAATAGTTATCAAGGATATATATATACATTTATTAAGAAGATTGGATTTAAGGAAAATAATAGAAGTTAATAATATTAAATCACGCTTTAAACCCAAAAAAAAGTTTGACCTACTTTTTTTAATTACAATTTTGAAGTTCTTTTGGCTGGCTCCAACATTACCATCTTTTACGACACAGATGTACGTAGTGTCAACGGCAGGTACCTTTAAGGTCAAGGTTGACTCAAATCTTCGACGTTTACAACGGTCAAGTATAGAACTCGGTGTCAGCATTTGAATAACATCAATAGGATAGGGCACAAAGTCAGTTCCTCCGCTGGGACCGGTCAACCAGGTTACCTCAAGACCCGCAGGACCCTTAAACAAGGTAACATAAAATGAAAAAATGGAACCAATGATATTTTTATAAATAACTGATTTCACAACTAATTGGTAGTTTAAAAAGACAAACTAACTTTATATATATTTTCTAGAGCATATGACACGAGGTAAACGGGAATATTTAACGGAAGGCATTGCGAAATCCCACCATCAAACAACCAAACGTTGACATATTTAAATAATAGAAGTACGACAATATTTCCCACCGTTGAAATGAACAATTTCCCACTTTTGTTCTCGCCCCTGAACAGTAAATTTAGAAAATTGCTATAATTTTAAGATTAAATTTTCATTTGTGTAAAATGTATCGTTTTGAGATTTTTTCTTTGGGTACGCTAAACTTTTGTAAATGTAGCTTTGGACTTTGAGGTCAATATGCATGTACAACTACAATATGATACATCCGCTGAACATTTCGCAGAACAATTGTTGGAACTTGGGAATGGGGAAATTAAATTCAATTATGTTAAAGCCATCCACTCAAGTATTCATAATGAAATACCAGGCGAAGCTACCACGTATGACTACATCGCTACTAAAATGAATCAAGACGCAGTTGTCAATTACCCAAAGTAATTCTTGAATTTACTTGACTTTCCAGGCATCCCGTCGCACGTTTTAACACTGAAAATTGGCGTGCCTATCATCCTTTTACGAAACATAAATCCACCATGACTTTGCAACGGTACCAACGTTCAGTGAATAAAATGATGAACAATATCATCGAAGCTACTATTTTAAATGGAACATTTAAAGCAATAAATACTTTTTAGAAACTTTATTTTTAAAAAAGGGGAAGATAGATTATCAGTTTTATCACACGAGGTAATTAAATTAAAAGAAATTGAAGCTATTTATTTGCTAGTTTTAACTTAGCTCATTTGAAAAATATTTTTTTCTTTATTTGAGTTCAATGGAAAATGCTAATTCAATATTGTTTGAAGAGATTTGGATACATTTTTTTTTAATGTGCAATATGAACAACGCGAAAAAAAAACAACAGCTTTGTCTTGTTTCCTGATAAATTTGATTAAAATATAATTTTTGATGGACTGCATTAACAATAAATAAGAGTAATGCTTCAATGATTAATTGATGATAATACAAACTTTATCGTGACTTTTAGTTTTGGATAAAATTTTTCAAATAGTTATTCTAGTGCAAGAGCTAGGACTAATCATGTATGCTCCAGGCGAGGTATCAGCACTCAGACTAAAATGAAAGTGTACAATGCGTCTGCGCTCCTTACGCTTGCTTCTCTATGCCTCTGAAGCGTGGACGGTCTATTAACGCGATGCAACAAAGGTGAAGTTACTTTTGTACTCGTCACAGAAAATATCCGAAACCTAAAATGACAAGACGGAGTCTCAGAACACTGAGGCACTTCAACGGGTAGGTCTCCCTTGCATCTTTAACACTGTCATGCGTGGCATTTTGTGCCAATGTAAGACGACCGCTAGCCCAAAAGAATATTGAATCTAGGGTGATCACGAGACTTGAAGGCGGTTTGCTTGTTAACAGAACAAACGCTTCTCAGCCAATTTTAAAAATCACTAAGCATCGTTCGATAAAGACATGGAGACATGGGAGGAGTCGTCAAAGATCCGAGCAGCGTTGCTTGACTATGTAGACAAAGGCTCCATACAACATGAAGCCAAAAGCGGCTGAAGCGCACTATAGACTTGACAGAAAAGCCCGGGTTAACTTATAACCTGCAGTTCTTCAGCAATGAATTAGCCATACCATTTCGTGCCAGAATCCATCTCATCAGCCATCTGCGCACCTATTTTATGTTGCAAAGGTAAATTTTGTGAAAGAAACATTTTTTTGTTTAACATAATGTAAGACAACTGAAAATAATTCAAAATTTGATTTTACACCGGAAAAATATTTAAAAAATAAAATAAAAATAAAAAACATAATTTTTAGCGACCTCAAATGTACACGTTAATTTGACCACCTGACCCGCCGTGTTAGTGGAGACGTCAGGTGCATTGCCATTGTGGGGGTCTAACGTGAGCACAGGTTCTTCTAGCCTTGCTGTTTTGAAAGGAAAGAAAAAAGTTAATGAACCGTTGTTTGCCCGCCTGACATTTTGAGTTGAAGAGGCCTGTTCTATCTCATTCCTCTTGCTGTCCTCTTGGTTACTACATAACAGCTTAGTCTTATTTACAATGAATTATTTTAATAAATTGTTAAAAGATTTTACTGCAAACATTACTCAGTTAAACAAGCTCAACAAAACATAAAGGATATTTTGGGGAAACTTAGAGTAACCAGATCAACCTGTTTATCTCTTACACTTCTTGTGACTTAAAGATACATGCCTCACAGCCCATTGTTTTTCTCAAAATGAAACAGACGCCACTAATTACAGCGAATTTCGTATGTTTAAATGAGAAACTAGTATTTACCAGTGTGAATGTATTGTTATTTCTAAATCATTGTTTTAGATTATTACCCCATCTAAAATAAATATCTTCGAAAAAAAAATATCTCTACTCAAAAAAGATGACAGAACCTTGACCCTTGTTCGTGTTGACTGACATATGCGTTGGTCAATAACCTTTCTCTATAAGAAAATACTGACACAAATTTTAAGGATTAAAAGGAAAATTGTAATGAAAAAGTCCATGCTGACGTGAAATCGCCCAAATGAAAAGATAATGAGTTATTGCATGCTGACGTGAAATCATCAAAGTGAAAAGATAATGAGTTATTGCATGCTGACGTGAAATCATCAAAGTGAAAAGATAATGAGTTATTGCATGCTGACGTGAAATCATCAAAGTGAAAAGATAATGAGTTATTGCATGCTGACGTGAAATCATCAAAGTGAAAAGATAATGAGTTATTGCATGCTGACGTGAAATCATCAAAGTGAAAAGATAATGAGTTATTGCATGCTGACGTGAAATCGGCAAAGTGAAAAGATAATGAGTTATTGCATGCTGACGTGAAATCGGCAAAGTGAAAAGATAATGAGTTATGTCTAAAAAGAATGTAGACTTATGGTAAACGTGAAAGCGCGTAGGATGGACGTCATGTTCTCGTTCAGGTTTTTAACGTTTTCTCCGCCCCCTTTTTCGTTACGAAAAATTGAAGTGGACCTACGTTTCTTCTCCTCTATATCCCATTTTGCCTGTTTTTGAAATCTCAACTACTTATGTTATATCGCAGGCCTGTACAACATATGGCCCGCGGGCCACATCTGTCCCGCCAGCGCCCACTTGGCGGCCTGCCAGGTAATCAAATATACTTAATTATCATTATTTTCTTCACAGCGCTCCTCCCTGCTCTATCATCTTTCAGCCCGTAAAATCTTTTCATAAAGTATAACGCCTCACACAGATCGTTCATCAAGTATAATATGCCCGCCTTACATTTTGAGTTGAAGAGGCCTGTTCTATCTCATTCCTCTTGCTGTCCTCTCGGCTACTACATAACAGCTTAGTGTTATTTATTTTTTTTTTTAAATATATTTTACTGTTGTTTGTTCGCCGTAGAAGATTTCTTGCTGACACGTTCGTTTGTTTCGTTGCGTCCTTATTTTCTATTTTTCCCGACCTAAATCTTTCTACCGCTTTCTAACACGTTATATAATTCAAACTAAACTGTCCATTCTCTATCTCTCTTTAATTAACTGCTCTCATCTTCAAAGTTAAATAAGGGAGATGAGTGTATCGAGAATTTAATCGCTATAAACTATTACCACTGGTAATTCTTAGAAAGTTTTAATACCCATGGAGCATTGCCATACCAGATGTCAATTATGACATCAACATAAATGCTTGGATTTACATCGCATTAAGACCAGTTAGATTAATGACATTAAAAAGAATGCCATGTGTCTTACAGTAATCAGTTTGTGAATTATGACAAGAAAACAAAAGCCTTTATTTTGTGTCTACATCTCAAAGTCTCCACTATGGAAACTTGCCTCTTGTCACAAACTGCTGGAACTCATAATAGAAACAAGAATCATGCAAATGACTGGTAAAGACGATTGATTCAGAAGACATCTCGTTCAAGCTCTGCAAATCTGAACATGAGGTCTGTCATGCAAATAATAGCAACGAAGAAAACAACCTCACCTTTATATGTAATTGTATCAGAACGGGTGGCTTCTGAAACAAGACCTCCTTGACGGAAGCCAGCCTTACAGACGTATAATCCTGCATCAGAACATTTAGCATCTGGCACATAGAGTGCAATTTTTATCGATGCCCTGTTGTTTTGAGTACTGGGGTATCTACCGCCAGATACATCAATAACCCATGGCCTATTATCTGGAGTATTCTGAATGAAAATTTAAACAAACAACATGAAAACATGAACTAAAAGATTTTTAAGAAAATATTGGTTAAATCAATCTTTTTTTTTTACCCCACGGAAGTTGGTAGTGAAAATTGTATCTGAAGATCTATTAATTCCAAAAAGTCACATGCAGTGGCGTATCTAGGGGTGCGAGGGGTGTGGACCGCATCGGATGACACCATCCCAGGGGGGGACACAAAATTTAAAAAAAATTGCACAGATGACACACTGTCGGTATAAGGAAATTTCATAAAGGTATAACCGATTAAACGTCAATTTTCCACATAAATAGCTAGAGACCAACCGAATTTTGATTTCGGCCTTGTTTTCGGCGCCGAAAGTTGCATTTTGATCCCTTTCGGCCTAGTTTTGGTTTTGGCTGAACTTGAAAAGTTAACTTTTTGACTTAATTTCGGTTTCGGCGGAAAGTGATTGAGACTTTCGGCCATCTGGCTGAATTGGCTGAGGTTTTCGATCATCTACCAGAAGTCAGACTGTCTGTTTCTAGGCCGACAACCCGATATTCATTATTGCTCGACGTCTTTCTGCCACTGATGTTATATGACTTATACTTAGCGAAAACTGCCCACAGCTGCATTATGACCTACTTGTCCTATATTTTTAAAAGATGCATCTAAATTAGGCCTCAGCAAATGTAAAAAGTTTTGAGGAAGACAAACTAATGGAATGGTAATATTTTTATTCTTTTTTTTTTTTATTCTTTTTTTTTTAAAATGAATTTTGTAACCCTAAGTTTATTTAATTCCTTCATTTATGATATTTATTTTGATTTGATCATTATCACGCTCACCAATGTTGTCATAAGCAATGGTGAGAAATGCGGCATAATCCTAAGGAATGATAATCTTTTCCATTATTATTTTGTTTTATTTTTAAAAATAAATATTAAAATAATTTAGGGAACGTACGGTCTTTTCAAACCATTCATTTCTTGAAATGCATCATTTTTACGCTCATTAACATTGTTGTTGAGGAGATAACTTGCGGTGTCATGTATCATGGTTGTGTGTTATAATGATGTAGTAGACTTACTGCAGACTTGTTTACTTTAATGATTTTGGCGACCAATTTAGATGTCATTTGCGAGTCTCTCTCGAGACCTGTCAAAGCAACAACTTTAAGAGTCCCATTTAAAAAAATAGGTTTCCCAACCAATTGGGGGGGGGGGGGGGGAGGCGGGCGCCCAGTAAATATTTAAATTCCCTTTGTTTATAATAGTGAATTGTGAAGAACCTTAGAAAAACGAAATCTAATTTAATGTGCAATTTAAAAGGCGTAGTGTTAGCTTTATGTCTAGAATCACTACACGTCCTCCATAGCCTACGTCATAATCGCGAAAAAGAGCGGAGCCATACAGGGACAGGGAAGGGGGCGCCAAACGGGTGCTTCGCACAGGGCGAAAGATTAGCTAAGGTCGACTGTTGTTGGTCGCCGAACGAAATAATTACGTCACCAGCACGGAAACAATATTGTGTTGTCACCAGGCTAAATATTTATAAAGCGATATCTTGCCAGCTGTATACGAAAACACGAAGCATTAGTATGACGATCACCGCGAAACAATGAGTTGATATTTTTATAGCCTTAATAAACTATATTTAGATGACAATTGTATTTATTAGAGTCACAATAACTTTTTAAAGTATATGTTCTATTTTGTCATTATATTATTAAAGCAAAGGGCACTCAATGATATGTTTTGAATTAATTTTACCCCCACCCCCTCCAAATATTTTCCTACCCTACTACTTTAAGAAGATTTTTTTAAAATAAATACTTTTAAATAATTTTAGATTAAAATGTTAAATGCCAAGGTATTCATTATATTCAGAGGTCTCAAAACCAAATCAACCGATGGCAACAAGATGTAGAGTCTGATTGAGACTGGGCCACATCAAGTATTCCACAAAAAAGCGATTAAAAATTCATTAAAATACAACTGTTACAATCTGCTCAACCTTTATAAATAACAAATAAAATCATTTAGGGTTCTCAAGAACTATGCTTCACTTTCTTCCTCATACTCATTGTTGCCAGAGACCTGGCAGCACTTTTTCTTTGGCAGCTGAGCAACTTTGGCTTGAGTGAGGAAGCAACTGAAATCCTCAGTATAGCTTGAAGATCCTCATCAGTAAGATTTGCCCTGAATTTCGACTTGTTCAAGTTCATAGTGGAAAAGAGCTTTTCACACAGATAAGTCCCAAAAAAGTCATATGTTCCGCTTGAACAACCTGGAAATCTCAGGGAAGGTGAAGGGCAATGCTCTCATAAATTGCACATGCTTGTCTGTTTTTCCATTCACTCCTCTGAACTTAGAATTGCACTGACGATCTATCAGCTCCATGTGAAGCGCAACAAAAAAAAGTTTGGGGGGGGGGTGGCATCTTCCACATTAAAGGAGAAAGGCTCAGCAAAGTGCTGAAAAGTGACTATGTGTGTTTTGTAGTCTAAAAAATAGTCTAAAAAATGGGATGAAATTCTTCCTGTGGCTTTGCAATGGCATCAGTATACTTAGTGCTGAATGGTGTGCCCGAGTCCATGAGTACTTTGCATGTTGGGAAATGGCAGAGGTTTCTCAAAGAACCATAACACAAGTTTTGTGCAGAATGCCCTGACATTGTCATAGGCAACACTGACAAGTTACCCCAGGCTAGGTATTTTAACTTCTGGTTGAGTACATTCAGCTCATGTGTAATGTCAACAAGCAAAGCCAAGTCCATGAACCATGTACAGGAACTTAGTACAGGACCAACAACCCCATCCTTCTCCGTAAACGTATTAAATGCTAAACGTGTTCCAACAGTGGGCAGGGGCAGGCCATATTTATGAATTATTGGTGCGAAGGAAGAAGCTATTGGTGGGAAAAGAATTTTGATTTTTGTTATCGTAGATTATTTTGTTATCCTTTTTGACTAATCCTATTTTGAAAGTGATCAAGCTGATAGATTTTGAATTTTCCTCACTCGTAAACACTAGTGGAAATGTTAATAGGGATCCTGTGATACTTCATCCCAGTGGTCACCAAACCTTTTCACCGCGCGCAAGATAATGGAAAAATATGAGGAGAGCGGGCCACATAATTATTATGTTTAATACTTGTAAGCCAGAACGAAAGCTCTGGGAAAAAAAGGCGAATAAAGAAGTTTAGTATTCCATGTTAATCATGGGTTAGTGGTGTGCAATGTACAATAAATAAAGACAACCAACATATTTGTTTACTTTAAAAGTTTTCAAAGAAGGCGATGTTAGCGAGAATATAGTTATATCAGATCTGGTGCGCATATATTCGAATCGTACAGCTTTCAAGATATCTTCAATGTGTGTTTTCGAATTGCTGCATCCAATCAAAAGAATCGATTTTAAATGATCATTCAGTCAATCTCGTTCGATGCTTTGACTTCGCATACTTCATTGATGAAAATATTTGCGCACATACAAAATATGTTTAAAACACTAATGCAATACCAGCGAAAAATTTCTTCAGTTTTGGAAACTCAACATTCAACGAAAGTTTTCCTTCCCTGTGCTTCTCTTTTTCAACAAGCCATTTGCTTGCAAATCAATGAGCTCAAACTGTGGTTAAGCTGACATATTTTTACCAGTGATTGACTGGGATAATGTGATCTGTTTGTCCACTAAATAAAAATTAATATCTAGAGCAGATGGACACAAAAAAGTGACCGCAGATTTAAAATATCATCTTCGGTCATCTACTTCAGAAATCAGCTTTTTTAACGCATTTTTAACTTTATCCCATTAGACCTTGACACGCGATGCCAATAGTTATTCTATTGATTGAATATACTGTACGTTTATTTATTCGCTATTAAGATACCGTTTTGTACGATTTTGAGACGATATTGTAATACCTATAATAGTTCGAGGGTAAACAGGTCTGTAATAAACAAAAAAATCTGAGAGATAAAAATTAAGGAATGGTAAATTGAAGGCGCGCAGCAGCCAGAAGGTATCCGCACTTGTTAAGATCTCCTAGTATTCTAAACACAATTTTGAAATCGTATCACATCATCTCGTGTTCCACACGTTGTGTCAAGCAAATGTAAGTATCTTCCGCGGGCTGGTAGGACTCACGTCGAATTGTTCAGCTGAATAGGACAAAACGTTTTGGACTGGTCCGAATGAGACTTCCTAGAAGCTCTTCCAAGACTCTCGCTAATCTTTCAAAATGTTTCTTACGATCAGTGTGTATGTGATTTCATGTGAACGGAGCTTTTCAAAACTAAGACTTATCAAGAACTATTTACGATCCACCATGCGAAAGTCAAGGCTTTCTGATCTGGCTCTACTATCAATTGAATGTGATACGTTGAAGGGCATTGATTTCGATAAAGTCATTGACAGGTTTGCAGCTTTGAAGACCGGGAAAGAAACATTTTAAATAAAGTAAATGTAATGTAAAAATAACTATAACTTAAGTTTGTTACACTTCTTAAATACAATGACCTCCTATACCGTAATTAATTGTCTTCTGTTCTTGTTTGTGTTATACTGTGTGTGTATTATAACAAGAAGAAATTCATCGTGGAAGTCGGGTGACCGAGGGGGGTGGGGACACCAAGATTTGACCGCATTGCTACACACCAACCTTAGCTAAGCCAATGGTTTCATGGGCTTGGGTAATAATGACGAAGCATTAAAACATACGACTTAACAAATCTTTATTGACAATTAAAAGCAGAGAAATGTAAATGAAGGAAGCTTCTTGTTTACACTACAATATAACAAATATCAAAATTGAATACAATTTAAATTAACTTAATATTGTTAATTAAAATCTTAAATGAAATTATAATTAAAGTCCTAGTAATTTCCAACAATTTTAGAAAGAAATGTGATTGAGATTTGGAAAAAAAATTTTAAGTGTATCGAAAATTTAGTTGGGCTCCAAAGACATTTAATGATGTGATCGTGGTTTAAATATTACCTTTTCCAGTTGCTCGTCTGTAGCACGCAGTAGGTACCTAACAAGAACGGTAACCCCAACACCGCTGTTTAAAATAAAGCCTCGCTCGATGGATAATTGACAAATCTCTGTCACAGCTGCTGGAACATCGCCGATCCGGCTAACATCACATGTCAGATTAAAGGAACCGCCATCTTCAATCACTGACCTGTCAAATAGTTGACAGCGAGCTGGAAAGAACACACACAAACACACAAAAAGTTCAGCATTAAAAACAAATCTTCCAATAATGATGCATACATATCGTTATACACAGCTTTAAAAATAACACCCCCCCCCACCCAAATATCCACTGGGTCCATGGGCATTGCTTTCAAAATACCTTTTAAATTTTCAGATACAAAGAAGGAGGATGCTAAAAACTAACAGTCAGAAACAACGTATGAAACCTTTATCATGGCTAAATTTAAAGGGTTATCTTATAAGACCTGTGTGACATCTAGGCCCAGATAAGGTGTTATAGTTGCAGCAATAATTTTGTAATACAATTTTATAAAAATGAACTCATGCATGTCATTCTAGGTGTTTGGCTACGCTATTCACTATGATTTATTTAACTTTTCAAAGTCATTGAATAGTTACATCATATTCAGCCTTAGCCTTTGTATATCTATTCTTAGATGATTACCTTGGTTTCATAAGGTGAAAATAATATAAGCTAATAATCTAAGGATATACTCATTTTTAAAACGATTACAATTTTAGTAATGCTACCACAAATGTCTAACAGCCCTATCGGGTTTTGACTAAGCATGTCAAAACAGCACAGATCAATCAATTCTACTTTCATAAAATTTAAGAGTAAGTAGGCCACAATAAAACATGTACATTAAATACAATTTGAATTTATTAAAGTATAGTCGGTAAGGACTGACATAATGCTCAGAATATCTAAATTTTTATTCCCGTTAAGAGTCATCTGCAAGCGATAATGGATAATGCTAATCTTTTCCAGATTATGGGTAACTCCTTGAATTTCCATTACACATGGTAATAGTCAAATACTTAGTAAGACAACAATCTGTTTAACGGTTTAATTAGCAACAATAGCAACATCTAAGTGTTCTTTTGTTATGCTAAAAATAACGCGGAAGTTCACATTGAAGCTATTAGTTTTCTGTAAAATTGAGTCTCCTCTGTTTAAGGATGAAATAGATTTCATGAAGAAAACAAAAAAAAAAAAACAAAACGAAGAAAAAAAGAGTGACTGACGTCATACATTTTGGAAAATATTTGATGAATGAGGAATTAAGCAGCATCTAGAAACAAAGATTATCCATTGACCCTTTATAAAATGTGATATTTAGCCTTGGGTGTGGGGGATGAATCTATGACATAGCATACATACAAGTCATGCACTTTAAAACAATCTTAATTAGTGCTCACCCCCCCCCCCACGTGATCATATCTCCTTTAGTTTGTGCCATCAATGTGATCATATCTCCTTTAGTTTGTGCCATCAATGTGATCATATCTCCTTTAGTTTGTGCCATCAATGTGATCATATCT
>CAXITT010000803.1:196795-214295 GCA_964033795.1 Lymnaea stagnalis
GGAGGGGGGGGGGGGAATGGAGCTGAACATTTGAAAGAATGTGTGGTCATTGGCAAAGAGTCTATGTGCCTCGTTTCAGCTTTATAGGTTGACGGAAAGTTGACCAATTAGCCTCCGAAGATAAGATGTTGACAGTCCACTAGCCAGCCACGAACAAAAGCGAAGTTAAAATATATGATTTAAGAAATGCATACGTTTTAAGTAATATTTTGGCACCCAAAATCGAAGCCTAAAAATCCATGTAAAGTTGGTTACTCTATTCTCTGTCTAACAGAATCAATATTCACACAAAGAGGGGTTGTGTGAATCGTCATCAAAGGCACCAAGTCTGTAAATTCATAATTATAGATTGATCTCATCAACATACTTCCTCCCACGTAACTCCCGGGCAAATTATCCTTATCCTTTAAGCAGAGTCTGAGTCAATATTATGTAAAATATAATGTTTTGGAATATTAATGAAAAAATAAACCGTTTTCATATTTTTTTTTTAAGTTGTCAACTTAAATTCGGTAAAATAAGAAACATAATTAAATGTCATACCGGAAATGTCTGATGCGGGTTATATGCGGCGTGTCAATTAATGACAGAAATCTATTAATAGACTTGCTGTAATCATCCGGGTACTCAAGGTCGGACAGAATGGTAACACTGTTCAGTGTGGCTGGGTTAGCGAAGGGGCCCTTAATCTATATAAAAACTTGTGTGAAATGGGACTTCATTGCGCGCACGGCACATGTACCAGCGACTCTAAACACAAGGATCGTCCGAACGCTAGGCTGGACCATAAAATTAGCTGCCAAGCTTTAGAAATATTTGTCCGACGTTCTAAAAATAGAAACGCTGTGACGTTTTCTGGTGTGAAGAAATGACAAGCCCTGTTAGGGCGCTGTTGTTCCAGGCTTCCAGTAACAGTACTTAAAACAATACACATTTACCACAGCTTACCAGCAATGAAGAGACCAGCAGTTAAAATGGCCCCCAGGACCTGCATGGCGTCACAGATGACGCACTCTCACCAAAGTGCATCTATTTTAACCTAAAAAAAGTTTTTAAAAAAGTATCACTGTTCATCTTATTAGAGTAACTTTGATACTGACATGTTTTCTTTGCACTTGCCTGAATGCAAAGATATTAAGTAGAGATAGAATAACACACACACACAGTAAATAACAGTTGTTAAAGCTCTGAAGAGGTACACTCCTCAAAAATGAATTTGCATAAACCCACAATTATATATTGTCTCGCATATGTTAGGAAAATAAGGGAAAAAATATCTCTTTCTTTGTCTGTCTTTCTCTCTCTCTCTCCCTCTCTCTCTCTCTCTCTCTCTCTCTCTCTCTCTTTCTCACAATCACTCTCTCTCTCTCTTTCTCACACTCACTCTCTCTCTCTCTCTCTCTCTCTCTCTCTCTCTCTCTCTCTCTCTCTCTTAGGGACGCCTTTTCTCTATATATAGGCACAATATAAAAATCTCTCTCTCTCTCTCTCTCTCTCTCTCTCTCTCTCTCTCTCTCTCTCTCTCACTCTCTCTCTCTCTCTCTCTCTCTCTCTCTCTCTCTCTCTCTCTCTCTCTCTCTCTCTCTCTCTCTCTCTCTCTTAGGAAGGCAGGTTACCTAAATATAGGGACGAAATAAAAAATCTCTAGTAAAGAAATTCTAGAAAAATTTAGGAGACAAGTGGCGGTCACTAAAAGAAGTCCTATCCATGTGCCAATTAAGACACAGACAAGATTCAGATGTGCCATTTAAGACACAGACAAGATTCAGCTACTTATGTACACATTTTATTGTTGTATTTTTAAATATTTTTTTTACATTAGTATTTTCCGAGATGATGGAATGGGTTTTTTGTCATCTGTGTGTCGTGACGAGTTTGTGGTTTTTGCCGAAAGTTGTTGGAAGTTCAAAAAAAAATTGTTTTTAAATAAAACTTAGATGTGTACACCAAATTGTGATGTTAAGATCAAGAATAAATATAAAGAAGCCCACGCTCCTAAAATTTTTTACTTTCGGAACTACTTTTCATGAATGTAGAGGGAACTTGGTGTGACGATTTGTAGTGTGAGAGATCAAAACCGTTGTGATTGTCAGAGCATGGACCTGGGTCAAAAGATGGGGACAGTAGAAGGGACAGGTTAGGGAAGTGTCTAATCGAGACTTTAGGGGAGAGAGTTTGAGAGAGTCCAATGGTGAGTTTAGTGTAGAGGTTTTGGAGAGTCTAATGGAGATGTTAGTGGAAAAGTTATAGGAGAGTATAATGGAGATGTTAGTGGAAATGTTATAGGAGAGTATAATGGAGATGTTAGTGGAAAAGTTTTAGGAGAGTATAATGGAGATGTTAGTGGAGAGGTTATGGGAGTCTAATGGAGATTTTTTTCAGAAGTTAAGGGAGAGTCTAATGGAGATGTTAGTGGTGAGGGTATGGGAGAGTAAAAAGCAGAGATTATAAGTACTTCTTTTCGCAAAGAGACAGGGTGAGTGAGAGAATATGAGAGATAGAGCATGAGAGAGGTTGAGAAAGAGTGAGGCAGAGAGAGGCAGAGAATAAGAGAGAGGGACAGAGAAAGAGATGGAGTGATTTAGTGTGAAAATGTATCGAGGGGATGAATTTGATGAGAAGGTGTTATTCCTAATTTTGTAAAAAAACTAATTGGATACAATGTTCATAATACTATTCATTAATATTATTAAATATTCGAAAGACTGTTAAAGCTATTTGGTTTATCCTTTTGATAAATTCCTTTTTAATTTAGATATAAAATTTATTATTATTTTTACTTAACCAATATTAATCTTAACAATCAAAATTAATTTATTAATAGTATACGCTAATGAAACAATATTAAGTAGATGTTAGTGACTTCCTGTCGGCCATTTTATTGATGGCGTCATCACGTATTTAAAAAATCGGAAACATAAACAGAAACAATCTCAAAAAAATAATTTTCAATAATTTTTGTTTAACCATTGGGGCAGACTTATCGGCGAAAGACAAACACACGAGTAGGATAAAATATGCATTACAAAAATGGTAAATTTATTCACTTGGAAGATGAATTTAAGAAATACATTTGCAAAACAAAATACTTATATGAAAAAGTAGAAAGTAAAATACAATCTATATGTCTATGTATCTATGTGTCTATGGATATATGTATATATGTATACATGTATGTATGTAATTTTTTTTGTATGTATGTATGTGTGTGTGTGTGTGTGTATGTGTGTGTGAGTATGTGTGTCTGTCTCTGTCTGTTTGTCTGTCTGTCTAACTAACTATCTATCTATCTATCCATCTATCTATCTATCTATCTATCTATCTATCTATCTATCTATCTATCTATCTATCTATCTATCTATCTATCTATCTATCTATCTATCTATCTATCTATCTATCTATCTATCTATCTATCTATCTATCTATCTATCTATCTATCTATCTATCTATCTACCTATCTATCTATCTATCTATCTATCTATCTATCTATCTATCTATCTATCTATCTATCTAATCTAAATTAAATGACGATAAGAAAGAGACCATTATTTTTTGTTGTGATGCCACTCTTCGGACTGATGCTATTGCATCGCTAAAAGTTGGTGCTTCTGAGAGCCCCTTGTCCAACACGGTTAGAGACCGTGGCTTCTACACTGGCAGCACTGAAAGGGCTTGCATCTGCCATCTTCGCCCTCTGGATAAGCTGCATCCTAAACTTAATAAGAGAATAGCCAATGCTGTAGCAGTAGCTCAAATCCAGTAAATTTTGGATTACTGTAACAGTTGTTTGCGGGTTTCATCTCAAAACCAAATTCAAAGACTCGAGAAGGTACAAAATACTGCAGCACGCATTGTATCTTGTATAAAGAAATCTATTCACAACACCCCAGTTCTTAAAGATCCCCTTTATCTTCCTGTGAGTGAGCGCATTAAATACAAAAACGCTATCCCTGGCTTATTGCTGTATGGAAGGCTATGTACATGTATATCTTCAAAAACAAAATTCTAACAATGAATCCATACAGAACCTGCGCTCTTTAACCTAGTTCTTACTGAGAGTTCCCAGTGTGGATGGACACAGAAAGAAGTCATACGGAATGAGCTCTATTGAAGCTATTGCGCCTTAATTGTGGAACAGTTTGTCTCAATCTTTGAGGGACATTGAAAAGGTTAACATAAACCACGAACCATTGAAAGACATTTTTATTTCAATAGATTTAAGACCATCATAGCACAATGAGCATGCTAAAATAGCACGGACACAAGCGCTATAAAAGTACTCAATCATCAGCATCATCAATCATCATCTTTTGTGATTGACTTGAAAGTATTGCTTCCGACTCGTGTTGCTTTTATTCATATTTTATGTCTCTAGTATTCATAAATACGTGTCCGAGTGTTGAGGACAAGTTCCAAAGAATTTTAGTAAATTTAAAAAAAAAAAAAAAACTTTAAAGATCCCCGTGCTCAATGTTATGGTCTAGCGAGAGTCAGTGAGAAATATAGATCTGCCATATTTTTCTTCTACAGTAGTAAAAACTTTGCCATACAAGTAGCTCATCATCATCCTACTCATGATAAATTCCCTATACTATTATTAGCAATTCCAAAATAACTTTTAAATTAAAAAGAACAAAATGGAAAACAACAAATATTATGAATCAACGAAAATCGCCTCCTATTTGTTAATCTGTCAAGGGTCTAGGGTACAGGGTCTAAGGTCTAGAGTCTAGGGTCTAGGGTCTAGGTCTAGGGTCAAGTATCAAGCAATTTAGTGGACACCGTCATCGCAAAACAAGTAGAATTGTTTATCACTAAGTAACGGATAGATTTTTTCAAATACTATTTTTTTGTCTCGGAATACATTTCTTCCTGTGACGTAATTTAATTACAACACCTTTCTTAAAAGATTTAGATTAATTCATGTTCAATAAATTAATTTTACATTTAAACAAAGCAGTCAAGGATATGACATACATTTGTCCAAAAGGAAAGTGTACGTGCAAAAATTAACATCACTAGATCAGTTCTTTACATTGACCACAGCTTGTAAAAATGTCAGAGTTTTTGATGAATTCGGGCTACATCTAGCGTGTTCTTCATTTATCTAATTCTGTGCCCCAGACTGAAAATTTCTCATTTTATGCCCTACTCACCTAAATTTACCCTCTTATCTAATCCCCCATCAAACTGTTTCAATCTATTGCCTCCACCCCCAGATCCTACTCACCTACCCACTCCACCATTAAATTGCCTCATGCTATGCCCCACCAAAAAAAACAAAAAAAAAACAACAACAACAAAAATACTCACTAACCCACTCCACCATTCAATTGTTTGAATCTATGCCTAATAAACCTTATCCACTCACAACCCTCTACCATTAATCTGTGTGTACCCTATCACATCCAACCGAAAAAACGAACAACCCCGAACTGACTTACCCCTTCCACTATTTAACGTGCCCATCGTCACCCCAAACACTTACAAACTTAACACCACTTAAGCTCCCTTAAATACGGTAAAATAAAATACTCAAACAACGACAATTTGGAGCTAGAGACAGTGAGCTCAATGACAGGGTCTTTTTTGGGGAGAAGGAAGCTTGACCAATATTTATGGATTTCGTAATCTGGTATATTTGTTTTTCGTCATGCAGTATTGCTACATTAGAGCATTTATTCTGCGTGGAAGTAAAAAGCTGAACGAATTTAACTACAATAAGTGATAACAAAATCAAGACAAGTGGAAGTCAACTTTTTTAATTACTGTAATATATAAAATATGTGGGTCAAGTAATAAACAAGATATATTTTCTGCTGTCCTGTTACAATGATCTACATCTTTCGAGGGAGCAGCCTGGGTTATGTTTATTCTCCAGGTGACTCTAGAGAAGTCTTGGCCATAGCAACATTACTGGCAGCACCAGAAACATGTTCCTAACAAATTGTGTGCAGTCCACAGAGCCCAAACACATGCCTCTGTTGCAAGGGCCTAGAATATAAAGGATGATGTATTAGTTTAAAAGTATTTGATAAGACAATTATTTACTGTAGGCACTAATTTTATTTCAACCCCATTTAAATTTTTTTCGCATGGTTTATTGTTCTTACATTATCCGTAAATTACCCGACCACTATCCGCTCATTGTCCGTCCATTATCCGCTCATTGTCCGTCCATTATCCGCTCATTGTCTATCCATTATCCGCTCATTGTCCATCCATTATCCGCTCATTGTCCATCCATTATCCGCTCATTGTCCATCCATTATCCGCTCATTGTCCATCCATTATCCGCTCATTGTCCATCCATTATCCGCCCATTGTCCATCCATTATCCGCTCATTGTCCATCCATTATCCGCTCATTGTCCATCCATTAGCCGCTCATTATCAGTCCATTATCTGTACTATATATGATTATATTGGAAAACGTTTACAATTATCCTCACATAGTTATCTCTTCTACTGCTTCATGAACACATAAGAAAGTCTCACCAGAGTATTGTTTTTAAGGATGACGAAAGCCCCCATAATGAGAAAAGTGGGTAGGACTTCAGATATCAGTGGAAATGTATTGTTAGTGCATAACTTTGGATAATAAATCTCCGACTTAAACCAAAGGGGAGAGACAAAAGCCCTCTAGACAAAAGACCGAGAGTCAAAAAGCCTACAAGGAGAGGCATGGGTTTGGACAGACACCTATCTCGGTAAATCGCCATTTCACAAAGAAATAACTTTTACAATTTAAAAAAAAATTATTGCTAAATTTTTAATGAAAAATTCAAATGCGAGGTGAAATAATAAAAAAAAATATTAAAAATGAAAGTAAAGTACACTTTATTTATGTTAAAAAATTGTTTCATATATGTATGTAGTATTATAAGTATTTCGACTGCAGTTAGCAATGGATCAATTTTTCACAAATACAAAAACAGTGCAGCATATTATTTTAAAAAATAAAGTAGCCTACTGGAATATAGCTTATCTTTTCATTCCTTTCCTGTTCCCTTTTAAAATCCTTCATAGTCACTTCGCTTTTTTTTTCCTGTGTTCCTTTCTGGCTGTGTGTGTACATGGGTCAAAATCGTCGGACGGCTAATCGACCAACCTACCGTCAACGTATCGAGCAGACGCCACTAACACAAACTCCCCCATCCTCCACCCTTTTTTTTTTCCTCACCAGTTTTTCCTATTTTTCAGTGGGGGAATGAAGGAGAGATGACGCCACTGTTTTCACGAAATAAATTCCCGATAACTTTGCGAAATGAGATTTTTTTTTTTTTAAACAAATCTTAAGTGCGTTTGGTGCGTAATATTTTCTTTGGTTTTTCTGGGGAAAAAAAACTTGGTCTAATGAAGCTGCGTTTTAAAAGCGAGTGAGAGATTAGAAAATATAAATAAAATAATATTAAAGGATTTATAAGAAAGAAAAATTTATTTTTTTGGTGTTGTGCCATTGCGTTTCAATTGCATGGTTATTCTACCAAATAAATTACTTTACTCTTACTTTTAAATAAAATATTAATACATGCTAACAATACTCTGCGTCCACACTGCTGATTCGACGCCAGGGGATGGATGATCCAATGCATCGAAGGTATCGAGATCATTCAAGGTAGTGTATTTAGTAAGTGACAGAATGGCAACTCTTCTTTTGGGGTATATATACATATAAAATGTTCTGTACCATAGCGCTCTCACTAGCACAGATTTTCAAACAAACAAAAAAAAACAACAACGATTCTTTAAACTGTTTTCAATGATATCGTTTTTAAATATCAAAAATAATAAATGAAGAAAAAAGTGGTAGAGAAGAAGAAAAACAAGGAAAAAAAAAAATTTCATCAATCTTAAAAAAAAAGTGTTGAAAACACGATGGTCTTGATCGATTTCAACTGTTTATCAGTTTTTACGTTAAAATTTTGCTTCAAATTTCTTTTTGAATGCATTTTTTTGTTTTATTTTAGAGTATAGTGCGTTCAAAAAGAAATTTGACGAAAATTTTAACGTGTGAACTGAAAAAAAAAAAAGAAAAGATTAGATCAAATTTCCGTTCGATCAAATTTCTGTCGATCAATTTACCGTCGACGAAATTTCTTTCGATCAATTTACCGTCGACGAAATTTCTTTCGATCAAATTTCTGGTAACGGTCAATTGTCATAAAAATGTCAGTGCCGGGATTATTATAGCATTATGACAATTTAGATTACTGATATTGACATCCAAAAGAATGTGGTTCAGAGTTATCATTTTTTAAAATAAAAATCTCATAATCTCTACTATGAAACTTGCATCTTGTCACAAACTGCTGGAAATAGTAAATGAAATATAAGAACAAGGTATGCTTAACTTGAAGTTCACGTTGTCTATGAGTTCAAGTTTAGCATACCTTATTCGTGTATTTCATTTACACAACTTGAATGCAGTGCATCAATTACTATGGAAATAGTGTGACCAGCGAGACTCAAACAATGGCTGGTAGAGACGAAGGCTTCAGAAGACATCTTATTCAAGCTCTGTAAATCTGAACATGAGGCCTGTCATGCGAATAAGAACAGTGAAGAGAAGAAAAAAAAAACAACCTCACCTTTAAATGTCCTATTCTGAGAGCAGCTGGCTACGTAAACACCATTTGTTGGACGAAAGCCGGCGTTGCAGGTGTATAAACCTGCATCATTGCATCTAGCATCTGGCACGTGAAGTGTCAGTTGTATCGATGCCCTGTTGTCGAACTGACTGGGGACTTTACCACCGGATGCTTTAATCACCCAAGCCCTACCTTTTGGAATGGTCTGGGGAAAAAAAAAACAAACATGAAAAAAAATTAACTTATAGATTTTAAAAGGTAGTAATATTGGTAAAAGAAAAGAAAATGTTTACGCCCCTGGAAGATTGTCCTGAAAATTAAATATAAAAAAACAAACATTTAACTCCAACTAGTTTGCGCACGAGCTTAGGTCATAATTATGAAGCATCGATTATGTGCATTTGAGTAAAGTAACTTTGTTAGTGAAATGTTTTCTCTGCCCTTGCCTGTAAGGACAGATGTTTATTCAGTGATAGAACAACGAGCATACAGAATGCCAAATAACGGCTGACTTTATATGAAAACATAGATATACCTGTAGCCGATAATGTCGTCTATGGGTTACGGTCACTACACAATAGCCACAGAAACACACACATTTCTAGCGTCTATGAGACCGAAGTCAGGAGATAAATATTAAGGCTTGTCAGCGTTTAGAAGATATTTTTTTTATTTGGTGCTTTTTAAAATATATGCCACTGGTCAAAAACCAATCTACCGCTACAATCTGCAAGCTGAATACAATCAGAACCATCTAGTACAGTGGCTCTCAACCTGTGGGTCGCGACCCCTTTGGGCGTCGAATGGCCCTTTCAGAGGGGTCGCGTAAGACCGTCTGAAAACAAATATACCCTGCAGTTATGAAGTAGCAAAGAAAATAATTTTGTGTTTGGGGGATCAGAAAAACTTGAAGAACTTTATTAAAGGGTCGCGGCATTAGGAAGGTTGAGAACCAATGATCTAGTAAATAAAATCTAGAAACAATGAGGAGGCAGCTGGTGGTTACTAAAAACAGTCCTACACAAGTACCATGTCAGGCAGATAAACGATTAGGCAACTTGTAGCAAAGAAGTTGAGCAAATCATCAAGAAAAAAATGAGTATGAAGGACAGAGAGAGAGAGAGCGTGTGAGAGAAAGATAGATAGAGAGAGAGAGATAGAGGGGAAGAGAGAAAGGGGGCAGAGAGTGATGTCACAGATATGATTAGATGAATATATGAAATATGGGAGATCGGTCGTTTTGGAGTTATTACTTATAGAACATACAGAGTATTGGGACTTGAGAAAAACTGGCCAATCAAAGAAGGAGAAAGAACGAGACAAGATGGAAGTGGAATAAAAATAGTTGTGTGAATTCACGAAGTTTATATAAGTATATTATGAAGCTTAAGAAGTAAAGAAGATTATCCAGAGATGCTAGTTATTGAAGTATTGAGATTAATATAATACTTTATTTTTTTAATTTTGATTGTCTATAATAAAATATTAGACTCTATTAATATGTGAACCACGTCTCCTCTGTTATGATTGATATCGAGATTGTGATTGTGACAAGTGGTTTAGACTGAAAAAGTCTTGAGATAAGGGATGTGTTCGGCGTTTATATTAACGAGAGGGGGGGGGGGTGAGACGGACAAAGCTTATTGGACACAACACGATGCAACATCTGAGAATAGCATGTTTTGTTTTCAATTACGTCCTTTTGTTTTCATTGATATATTCAAATGAAGACTCTTGAAGCTGTTTGGTTTAACCTTTTGTTGACTTTGTTATCAAATTAGATCTTCAATTTATTATTATTTTTACTTATTCTATATTAATCCTACCAATAAAACTTAATTTCTCTGCATTACCATGCTAATAAAAAAAACTTCATAGAGACATTACTGAGTGTCTGTCCACCATTTTTATTGATGACGTCATTGTGTTATTAAAAAGAGAAAATCGGGAAATTAAACAGAAACAATCTCAAAAAGTAATTTTCAATAAACAAAAAACAAAACAAAAAAAAACAAAAAAATTAGAATAATCTTGCGGTCACAGACAGACAAACGACTAGGACAAAATATGAGTAATCGGATATGGGAAATGTTATTCATTTGAAAGATGATTACGTTTTAAATAGACAAATTCTTAAACAATGAAGCAAATTGTCCGTGTAATTGGACGTAATAGACAATGTCTTTGATGCCATGCAGTGCAGTGGAAAATGGTCTAGCAGCTACAACGTGCACAGCATTTCCCTCAGTTGTAGAAGTGTTCCACCCCATCCCACCCTAAATTTAAGTTGACTAAAATCACTTTAAACACATATACCAGAATACGTCCGTTTGTTGTTCACAACGCTTTGTATTCCATCTCTACAATAAGTGAACTTTAATCTGATTGAAATTCACTACCATCGAAATAACAACATCAAAATAAATGAAAGTAAATTATTTTATTATTCTACGATGTAACATGTTGATTACAGAATTTTTTTTTTTTAAATCTTGAAGCAATATGGCTGCCTGTTTACATTTAATTTCTTTTCCGATGTACATCTTCATGGAGCTGGCCAAGCATTTCTTCTTTGTCCAGGTGACGCTAAACAAATCTTGACCGCGGGAACGTCGCTACCACCATTATCAACATGTTCATGGCACACCAGTTTGAGTCCACGATCCCCAAGCGCGTGCCCTTGTTGCCTAGAGTATCAAAGATATTTGAAAAATAGAAACTATTTTAAAAGAGATCGGAAAAAAAATCAAGCGTCTTAAGCAAACCAAAGAAAAAGTTTATCACAAGACTAGTTTATCGGGACATATTACGATTGTACTGGGTAGTTGGAATAATTAGGTTTGCATAGTTTTATCTTAGGAAAATCTCTCGTTGTCGTAAAGCATCTGTCTGACACAAGATGGTCGGCACATTTTGATGCCGTCAACGTTTCAAAAGAAAAAAAATTACAAGGTGCTCTGGACTCTGTATCAGCTGACACTGATCAGGAAAAGAAATAACTAGGCGTGAGGCAGAAAGATAAAGTAATAAAATGGAGAACCTGATAATTGGTCATCATTTGGGATGAATTATAATGCATTGCTGATAATGTTTTAAAACCGATATTGCACTGGAATTATTATTATTTTTTTTTAATAAAAATAAGTTATAACTTATTTTTAACTTCATTAAATGTTTATCCTTATTTTACAATGTTATTCCTCTTGGTCAGTTGGGTTTGGAGCAACAACTGTTTGCGGCCCCCTCCACCCCCCACTGTTTGACCATGGGGTGAGTGCCCCACTTCACCCCCTTCTAACGACCCTGGTGTGTTAAGTTGCTGGGAGCCCCAGTGCATTGCTGTGCCCATGGCCCCCTACGTTCTTAAGACGGCCCTGGATAATGCAGTCCAAGAGTTCCAGCCAAAGTCTGGCGTTTTGCGAGAAGGTCATGCGACCGCTTGCACATAAAAATATTTGATTGCGAACTCAAGCATAGCCAGCGGGTTGATTTATGTTTTATTCATTTGGTGGGTGGGGCGGGCGGGCGTACAGAATAGAAGTTTGAAAGACACACTGAAAGACACACTGAAAGCACTATTGAAAGCTTTTCACAGTTAACCAAGACACAGCTCCGGCACCCGCTAAAAGATTCAGCACCAGCACCCATTGCCAGCGTCTAACCCCAGGACCCACAGCCACATTTAACTCCATCACCCACAGAAAGATTCAGCTCCTGCGCCCACATCCAGATTCATCCCAATCACCCACATCCAGATTCATCCCAATCACCCACATCCAGATTCATCCCAATCACCCACAGCAAAATTCAGGCCAATCACAAATACGACTTTTTTAAAGTTTTTTTTTAATCCATTTTTTCAAGGACGAACTACAATTTTAAACATCCGCCAATGATTTATAGTCATTATTTAAAAAGAGAATTTTATAAAATATATTACATAACAAATCAAATCATACCTAATTTTTTTAAAAATTATAATTGTTTAACCTACTTGGTTTAATAACAATTTTGAAATTCTTTCTGCTTGCTTCCTCATCACCATCTTTCACCACACAAATGTATATCGTGTCAACAGCCGGTACCTTGAAAGCCAGGGTTGACTCATATTTGCCACGTGAACAGGTGTCACTGGTAGGCCTTGGGGTCACCGTCGTAACATTATGGTCTACCGGATAGGGCACAAGGTTGGTTCCTCCGCTGGGAAGGGTCAACCAAGTATATCCGAGACCCACTGGACCCTTATATAAGATTAAGTATACGAAAAGAACCAACTGATTTGTTTTATAGCTGATTGAGTATCGGATTCGTAATATTTGTAAACAAAATATTTAAAAAAGTAAATTTAAAATTATATTGTGTTCTAGACCCTGGAATTTAAGGGTATATGCAGTGCTGGGGTTTTGATTTGTTCAATGCCTGCAGAGACACGTCCAAGTCACCATGAACACACAAAAGACTGAGGCCCTTTACCAACCAGCTCCTCGAAGTCCCAACCAGCTCCTTGAAGTCCTAAGGCTGAGCCCGACGTGAAAGTACGACATGTGTGTGGCCGAAAGTCTTGAAGTGGTCAACAGAATCTCATTCCTTGGCATCACACTGTCCCAAAGAGGTACCATCGATGGCGAGGTTAACCTCCAGAACTGCGAGCGCCAGTGCAACCTATGGCGGATTGTTTATGAATCTATGGACCAGGCGAGGCACCAGCTCTCAAACAAAAATGAAGGTACACAAGGCGGATGTCCTCCATACGCCTATCCACGCCTATGAAACATGGACGATCCATCAACGCCGTGCATACAATGTTGAACCACCCACTGTCATACGACAATCCTCAACATCGGATGGCAGGACATGGTCCCAGACACTGATGTACTCTCACAGGCATGTCTCCACTGCATTTTTGCCACTTTAATGCAGTCCCAGGCTACCTGGGCGGGATGAAATGTACAAATGCCAGAGGACCGCGCGTCCAAATAAATATTTTATGGTGAGCTCTAGCATGGAGGGCGGTTCGCTAGGGGACAGTAGCAACGATTTAAAGACACACGTCTCACTCAAAAGCGTTCGCTATAGATGCGGACATGGGAAGTGACGAGACAAATGACTGAAGGTTGTGGCGTTCTTCTTTACACAATTGATCCGTTTCAACATGGAGCAACTCAACCAACAGAACAGCGGCTGAAGAGCACAACAGGCCTGCCAGGAAAGCCCTGGTTAATTCTGAAACTGCAGGTCCCATGCAATTGCTTCACATCGTGCCAGAATTTGTCTCATGGGACATCTTCGCACCCACAATCATGTGCACTATTAAAATATACAATCATTGAGTTGGTCACAATCGATTTCACCTGATTAACTATGTATATGTGTGAAAATATGTATCTTATAAAATAAATATACTGTAAATTATAATGAAATTGTATATAACAATGAGTGAAATGGATTTGTCTAACAAAATAATCCGCGTTACAAAACTTTACTTTACGACGGTAAACAATTGCTAAAGAAACACTTTGGTTAGCATTAAGTATAACAAATGAGAATGTTTTTAAAAATTCGCATTTTTTTAATAACATAAAAAACACATTTGATTTTAAAATACATGTTTTTCCGTTACCTCAAATGTACAGCTTAATTTGACGATCTCTCCCTCCGTGTTAGTGGATAAGTCAGGAAGGTTGCCATTGTGGTGGTCTAATGTAAGCACAGGGGCTTCTATTCTCGCTGTTGTGGACAATAAACAAAGGACAGCGTACTAGGCAAGTGATATCTTCACAAATTTGTTTAAAGATAGTTTAAATGGGGGGGGGGGCATGTCGACTATTTCACAAATTGGCCCAGAGGTTTGAACAAGAAATAAAATGAACAGTGTATCAGTAGCTTTGATCAGCCACTGCGCCACTGTAATCCCCGTTTGAAAAAAAATTGATGTGCTGAATATGAATTTTGCAGTTTTGTTTGATGAAGAGGAAGGTGTGCCGCCTACCGAGACTGCTCGGTAGGCGGCACATCTTCCTCTTCCGACTTTGTAGCTTTCAAATTTCGGAATTTTAAAGAATAGGTGCTAAGTCAAGACGTGTTGCCTTATTGTAACAATGAGAAAAGTGAAAGAGTTATATGTACAAAAAAAATGATGGTGTTCAGAGTCATTATTTTGTGCCAAATGATTTCAAAATCAAGACTAGATTTACCGTGTCCTACTTTGGTCAGTCATTACCCGCTGTGGCCGATGTCAGGGATCGGCCGTTCGATACAAATTGATCAAATATTGAGCCCCATCAGGATTATTGAGTAATCGGTCACTACCATTGAAATTAGCTTTTGAATAACCCGAGTGCTAAAATGTTATAAATAAATTCCCCCATTCCTGTCTAGTTTACTTGCTTTCTTGTTTTGTTTCTTGATTGTTTTTAGCATAAGGAATAAATTAGTTTATTTTTAATTTACTATAATACATCGGTAGATGTTAAAAATAACCTTCATCAAACAAAACTGCAAAATTCATATTCATTTTGAAAGTGCAGAATGGATTGGTGACTTTGGGTGAGATCAACCAATGGCCCAAGGGTATCAAAATTCATGTCTGTATTAAGTGACGCATGTTTTACTATGCTGTTGTATGTGGTAAATAACTTATAATACTTTGGCATCACATATACTATGCAAATATATCATGTTTTGTACTATAGCGCTCTCATCAGGTCCGCAATTACGAGGGGGGGGGGGGAGGGGGGGCAGGGACTTTGTCAGGGGCCGGAGTTGGTTAGGGCCCCGCACTTTTTGGTTTTTTTAAAAATTGTTTGAAAAATGAAAGGGGCCATGTGGTAAATAACTTATAATACTTTGGCATCACATATACTATGCAAATATATCATGTTTTGTACTATAGCGCTCTCATCAGGTCCGCAATTACGAGGGGGGGGGGGAAGGGGGGCATGGCACTTGTCAGAGGCCTGAGTTAGATAGGGGCCCGCACTTTTTCGATTTTTTAAAAAATGTTTGAAACATGAAAGGGGCCCGAACTCTGTCAGCTGTCTGGTGCCCAGGATTTCCTAGGTGTTGTTGGCCTGTTCTCACTCTCAGTGATTTTTATATACGAAAGAACTTTTTTTGTCTTACGAGAATATTTGAACTGTTTTCAATGGAATACTTTGATTCAACAAAAACATAAACAAACAAAACAAATCTATCAAATTTACACATTTTAAAATCAGGATGGTCTTCAAAAAAGCTCTAGGATAAATTTTGTCGCGTTTACGTTCAAAAGATGTGAAGGTAATATTTAGAACACGGTGCATTGAAGATTAAGGTATAAAAAAAATACAACACCACTAACATTGACACAGTTGAATGCTTGGTTGTCCCACGACGAAAGTTCGAACACATTTGAAAGGACACAAAGAACCGGAAGATATGGGCTCCTACGACCAGTAAGGACAGCACCACTGGTATGGATCATTAACTTAGTAAAGACCAAACAACCCATGGCGGAATCAACCCCCCCCCCCCACAAAACTTAGTATTGATTATACAAAATAAAACATTTTTTTAAAATTCCTATTATCTTTTCTATCACTCTCTCACAAACTATCTCACTCAAAATAATGAAAGAAAGATGGCTGTAGCGAGAATCGTATCATTATGAACTGTAACAACGTAGTATCCAGCTTGCATTGGCATACACGATGTCAAATACGACAACAAAATAGATGCTTGGATTTACATAGCATTATGGGAATTTATATTATTGACATTCAAAAGAATGTGGTTCAGAGTAATCAATTTTTTTATTAAAAAAACTCAAAATCTTCACTAGGAAAATTGCCTCTTGTCACAAACTGTTGCAAACAGTAAGGCCGTCGAGAATCAAACAGGAAGGGTAGAGACGAATGATTTCATAAGACGTCCTACACAAGCTCTCTAAATCGGAACACGAGGCCTGTCATGTAAACAAGAGCAATGAAAAAAAAAACTGACCTTTAAATTTAATATTCTGAGAGCAGCTGGCTACTGTACCGCCATCTGTTGGATGAAAGCCAGCGCTACATTTGTATAATCCGGCATCAGAACATTGAGCATCTGGCACATTAAGTGTCAGTGTTATCGTTGCCCTGTTGTCGGCGCCTGTGCCGCCGGCTGCTTCAATGACCCATGACCTACCATTTGGAATAAACTGAAGAAAAAAAAACCCACATAAATACATGATGAAAAAGATTTTTTTTAAAAATATATTATTGATATAAACAGTAATTTTTTTTAAAAAAACCTTCTAAGGTTGTTCTGAAAAATAAATCTGAAAATCTCCAAATACTTTTCAAAGCAAGTACTACAGGATTAATTATGAAACTTTAAAAGTAATTTCAGATTCATACATTGGGTCCAAAATGATTGAGAAGAAAAACAATGATGAACAATTACAAACGTAGACACATGAATGCAGGCAGTTAAGTGTTTACCTTAAACTATAAAACAAATGTACAAATAAATAAAAGACTTCTTAAATTAACTCTGTAGTGGTGAACAGCACATTGATAAAGTTCGTACAACTTTTCTAAAATGTAGTGAGAAATAAGATTGAGATATGAAGAGGTGGCTGTAATGAAGGATGAGATCTTGAATGGTGAGATTATGAACGATGTGATCATGAAAGATGAGATTATGAACGATGACATCATGAATGATTTGATCATGAATGATGATATCATGACTGAAAATATTACCCTTTCAAGGTATTCCGAAGGAACCGATGAGTATACAGCAATGAGTGTAACATTTGTACTTGCAACCACAGCTTTGTCAATGGACAGAAAATAAATTTTTGTTACAGACGTTGGAACATTGCCAATCCGGCCGACGTCGCATGTCAGATTGAATGACCCTCCGTCTCCAAACTCTGACCTGTCAAAG
>CAXITT010000803.1:218807-246087 GCA_964033795.1 Lymnaea stagnalis
ACACACACACCTCTCCACCATTAAACTGTCCGACCCGGTTCACCTAAAAGACACACACACCTCTCCACCATTAAACTGTCCGACCCGGTTCGCCTAAAAGACACACACACCTCTCCACCATTAAACTGTCCGACCCGGTTCACCTAAAAGACACACACACCTCTCCACCATTAAACTGTCCGACCCGGTTCACCTAAAAGACACACACACCTCTCCACCATTAAACTGTCCGACCCGGTTCACCTAAAAGACACACACACCTCTCCACCATTAAACTGTCCGACCCGGTTCACCTAAAAGACACACACACCTCTCCACCATTAAACTGTCCGACCCGGTTCGCCTAAAAGACACACACACCTCTCCACCATTAAACTGTCCGACCCGGTTCGCCTAAAAGACACACACACCTCTCCACCATTAAACTGTCCGACCCGGTTCGCCTAAAAGACACACACACCTCTCCACTATTAAACTGTCCGACCCGGTTCACCTAAAAGACACACACACCTCTCCACCATTAAACTGTCCGACCCGGTTCACCTAAAAGACACACACACCTCTCCACCATTAAACTGTCCGACCCGGTTCACCTAAAAGACACACACACCTCTCCACCATTAAACCGTTTTACTCTAATCCCCATAACCCTTGACCTCGTTTCAACTTTGCCCCCGCCATCATAACACCGTCCCTTTTTATCTACCTAAAACTTAACCATCTATCCCCCCCCCCCCCGGGCCATGAATATGTCCCACTCTGCCCCACCTTCAACCTACCCACTTAACACCATTCACCGTTACACTTTCCCACTCAGTCCACCTAAAACGTACAAATGTATCATCCCTACACAGTGCAACTGTTCCTCTCAATCCATCTCAAACTCATAAACCTCATACCACCCCCCTCTACCTCCAAAAAAATATTCTTTACGTTTGTTAATGAAGGAACAATCATCAAACAATAATGACACGTTATTCTTCAAAACCATTTTTGTCTTGCGGAGCTCGAGAGCTGGGTGTTGTATCAGGTGCTGGACGGGAGCTTCAGCTGGCGAAATTTAGTTTGTTTATGATAATGATTTTTCAAAAGCTTTGCGTTTGCTGAAGTAATATCGATGGCTGTCGTAATCTGGCCTACACAATTGAACTCTATCTTATAGCGTATAAGTTGACTTAAATTGTGTGAATACTTGTATATCAGAATACTTCCATTGGTTTTCCACAATGCTTTATATTCTATCTGTACAATAAGTGAACTTTAAGCTCAATGACTTTCACTACCATAGAAATAACAACATCAGAATAAGTGAAAGTAAATTATTTTATTACTGAACGATGTTGATTACAGAATATATTTTTAAAAAAGCTTGAAGCAATATGGCTTCCCCTTTAGATTCAATTTTTTTAAAACATTTTTTGATGAACATCTTCATGAAGCTGGCCAAGTAGTTGTTTTTTTTTTCCTTCGTCCAGGTGACCCTAGACAAATCTAGACCACGGGAACGTCGCCGCCACCACTACCAACATGTTCCTGGCAAACCAGTGTGGGTCCACGATCCCCAAGTGCGTGCCCTGGTTGGCTAGAATATCAAAGATAATTCTTTTATGTATAAGCTATATTTTATAAGATTTCTGAAAGACTTAATGAAATAATCAAGCATCCTAAACAAAAACCAAAGAAAAAGTTTCACACATGTCCAGGCTTATCGGGACATTTTAAGATTGTGATGGGAAACGGGAATAACTAGGTTTACACATTCATCTCTTTTGCTGCCTTTAAAACACATAGACTGATGTCACCAGGGGGTATTTTATTAGAATCACATGAAGAAACATTGATACGAAAATTTGTAGAATATAAAAAAGACACCGCCCTCCCCACTTTCTTTTTGACAACCAGACCAAGTCCCGAAGGTAGAAACTGTGCACTGAACGGGGGGTGTTTGTTGGACAGTAATCATACATGTTAAAGAAAAATGTAAAAATTATAGCCAAATTAAGAATGATGACATTCACTATTTCCGTCAAATAAGTGACCCACCCTAACGACTGGGGGTGGGGTGGGGTTGGGGTGGATAGTAGGGGACTAAGAGAGTGGCGGGCCGGGGGGGGGGCACTTTAGTCAGACCAAAAGGAGATCGAACTAGGAACAAATCAATAATTGTAACTATATAAAAATGTTTTGATCATTACATTAACTTGCTTAAAAAATTAAAAGTTGAGATTAAATCTTTAATTTAAAAAAAAAGAAATATCAATGTCTTATCATTAAATCCACATAAATCAGACAATATATTTGATATGTTTCAAAGCTGAGGCACTATGTAAAAAGTACTATACGAATTGGAAATGTAGTTAGTAATTGATCAAATTTTTAGTAGTACATGATCGGTAAAGAGTAGTGCATATTTTTTTACGCCAACAAAAAATTATTACCAGAAGAAATTGACCCATGAACTTAAATTTTTTTTATGCATCCTTTGTTTTGGTCTGTGTCCCTTTGCTATGTTTCTATTGCTTTGGTCTGTGTCCCTTTGTTATGTTTCTATTGTTTTGGTCTGTGTCCCTTTGTTATGTTTCTATTGCTTTGGTCTGTGTCCCTTTGTTATGTTTCTATTGTTTTGGTCTGTGTCCCTTTGCTATGTTTCTATTGCTTTGGTCTGTGTCCCTTTGTTATGTTTCTATTGTTTTGGTCTGTGTCCCTTTGTTATGTTTCTATTGTTTTGGTCTGTGTCATTTTGCTATGTTTCTATTGTTTTGGTCTGTGTCCCTTTGCTATGTTTCTATTGTTTTGGTCTGTGTCCCTTTGATATGTTTCTATTGTTTTGGTCTGTGTCCCTTTGTTATGTTTCTATTGCTTTGGTCTGTGTCCCTTTGTTATGTTTCTATTGTTTTGGTATGTGTCCCTTTGTTATAATTCTATTGTTTTTTTCTGTGTCCCTTTGTTATAATTCTATTGTTATGAAAACTTAATCAGGGAAAGCGGTTTGATTTGGCGGCATGGGGTACATCATAAGAGTTTTGAAGACACACTCAAAACCCCAATTCTCAGCTCTTCACAATGAACCCGAACACAATGGAACTGTCAGAACTGCATGGAGACACGTGGCGCTCCCCCTGCACACAGGCTTCATGCAACACGAGGCTAACATAATAGCTGGTGTCTAGCAACAACAACAAAATTTAAACAGAGTGAACTCCGCACCTTGACATATCCCACGCATCCCCTAGACCTTTTACAAGAAAATTGCATTCCACAAACGGCATGATCAGCCCTCAGCACACCCTAGCACACACAGCTGGATTCAGCCCCATCATCCACAGAAAGATTCAACACCAGCACAGACAGCCAGTTCAGCCCAATCCCAAACAGAAAAATTTATTCCCAGCACCCACACTCAGATTCACCCCCAGCAGCCACAGTCAGATTCACCCCCAGCACCCACAGTCAGATTCACCCCCAGCAGCCACAGTCAGATTCACCCCCAGCAGCCATAGCCCTTTTCAGCCCCAGCCCAAAGCCAGATTCAACCCCAGCACCCACACTTAGATTCATCCCCAGCACACACAGCCAGATTCAGCCCCAGTACCCAGGGCCACATTCATTACTAGCACCCCCATCCAAATTTATCCCAATCACCCAGAGCCAGTTTAACCCAATAACCAATACTATTTTTAAAATGTTTAATGATCGATTTTTTCATGGACGAACTAACTTTTTAACATCTGCAAATGATATAATTTATTCATTATTTAAAAAGAGAAGTTATAAAAAATATTACTTAATTTTTAAAAATGGTTTGGCCTACTTGGTTTAATAACAATATTGAAGTTCTTTCGGGTGGCTTCATCATCACCATCTTTCACCACACAAATGTACGTAGTGTCAACACCAGGTACCTTGAACGTCAAGGTGGACACATATTCGCCGTAAAAACAAGGGTCACTGGTAGGCCTGGGTGTCACCGTCGTAATATCATGGTCCAACGGAACGGTCGCATAGTTGGTTCCTCCGCTAGGACCGGTCAGCCAGGTAACTCCAAGACCCATTGAACCCTGATAAAAGATGAAGTATACAAAGAGAGCCAATGATATTGTTATATCGCCATTTTTTAAAACTGATTCGTACTATTTCACACACAAAAATTAACTTTTATCAATATATGTGTTTATGTTGGCCCTAAACGCTGGAACGGAACATGATAGACAGCACGGTGTTTTTAATAACTCCAATGCTTGCCAAAAACATCAATATCACAATGAACACACTGAGGTCCTTTACCAAACCAATGCCTCGAAGCCACAACGTGAAAGTGTGCAGCGAAAGTCTTAAAGTGGTCAATAGATTCTCCTGACTTTTGGCAGCACACTGTCCCAAAGAGGTACCATCGATGGCGAGGTTAACTTCCGGAACTGCGAGCGCCAGTGCAACCTATGGCGCATTGCCCATGAATGTATGGACCAGGTGAAGTACCATCACTCAAACTAAAATGAAATATACAAGGCGGATGTCCTCCGCGTAGCTCTCTACGCACAGGAAACACGGACAGCCCATCAACACCATGCAACAATGTTGATCGAATTTCATGCGACAATCCTAAACATCAAATGCCTTCAAACCCCTAGTGCATAATTTCCTCATCACCACCAGTAACAGAAACATTGCAAATCCCATCTACATGCATAGGAGCCAAAATGATCAATAAATTGATCGTGGGCCCTTAAGATATAGAAGAAGAAGAAGAAGAAATAGTGGGCCATGGTCCCAGACACCGATGCACTCTCACAGGAATGTCTCCACAGCACCTTTACCACTTTGATGCAGTCCCAGATTCGCCTGGCGGGATAAATTGTGCCAGTGCCAGAAGACCGCGCGTCAGAAGGAATAATTTATGGGGAGCTCTTAAAGTATGGAGGGCTATTTGCTAGTGGACAGTTGAATTGCTTTAAAGACACACTTAAGTCTCACTGAAAGCGTGCGATATAGACACGGACACATTGGAAGTGACGAGACCAAGGATTGAAGATCGTGTCTTTTCTTTTTACACCATGGCTCCATGCAACACAGAGCCAACAGAATAGCGGCTGAAGAGAACAGCAGACATGCCAGAAGATCCCTGGTTAATTCTGCAAAAAGGACATATCGTGGCAGAACCGGTCTACTCAGCCATCTGCGCACCCAGGGCCAAGTTCACAATTAGCTAAAGTAATCATTCAGTTGGTCATTGTCGATTTCAACTCATTAACACTATCTATATTTATTATTTATTTTCTTATATATAAATATATGGTAAAAGATAATTAAATGTTTAATAATAATTACCGGTAATAAAATTGATTTGTCTATAAATAATTGACATCACAATATTTTACGTTACAAAGGTAAACCATTGCTAAAAAAATACTTTGGTCCACATTACGTAAGAAAAATAGTATAATTTGGAAAAATTGACTTTTTTTAAAACATAAAAATACTTTTGATTTTAAAATACATGTTTTATTACCTACCTGAAAGGTACACCTTAATTTGACAAGTTGTCCCTTCATGCTAGTGTGGAAGTCAGATGCATTGCCATTGTGGTGGTCCAATGTAAGCACTGGTGCCTCTGTTCTCGCTGTTGGGTGGACAGTAACCAAATGATAAATAAACAAACAATTCGATTTCTTTAAAATAATTTGTTAAGATGATGTAAAAGCTGTTGAGATTCTTTGTGTGTTTCTCCAACAGGCGCTCACTTTAAATACATTTTGTACATGCTTGATTATTATGACTATCTACTGCAAACAATACTCACCTAGACAACCAAAACAAAACATCATACCATAGTTTTACGAAACTAGAATAACTGGGTAAACGCGTGTATCTCTTAGTCTAGAGATGAAAAAATAATAATTTCGTTATAAGTAAGTTCGAATTAAAAAAAATTAACACATTTGTTTTTAAATTACTAGGCTTATTTATATATCATGTTACTGTCTAAACCCGAATTTCAGCTTATTTCTTAAATTGTTGACTTTTTTCACACTTTGGCAACTTGGTTGCCGGGTGGCCGAGTGGTCTAAACTGTCTCAAACCAAGTAGCTGGTGGTCTCGAGTTCAAACCACCCCGGGTGGATGGGACTCATAAGCCTTGGAGCGCAACTCATCTAAGAGAAGGACAGCTCTGAATGACCAGTGTATACGCTGCTTTGACCAGCCACTGCTAGAAACGGCTGGAATCCCCGTTCGAAAATGTGATGTGCTGATGTGAGACTGACCGGTAGGTCTTCCACTTCCGATCTATGTAACCTTCCCGTTTGAGTATCTTTTTTTTAAAAAAATGGCGTCTTACAGTTACAATGAGAAAAGATCAATTGTTTGTACATTTTTAAAACAAAATGTCCTTCAAAGTCATTATTTTGCGCCAAAAAATCTTTTTAATCAAGACTAGATTTACCTTGTCCCAATTTGGTCAGTAAGTACCCGATGTGACCGAAATCGGGGATTGGCTGGTCGATACCAATGGCTCTAATGTTGAGCAATAAGTAATCGGTTATAACCATTGAAATAAGCTTTTAAATAACCCAAGTACTAGAATGTTGTATATTCTTCCCCGACTCCTCTCTCATTCCCTTGACACGTTGCTGCGTTTCTAGGGTGTTTTTTTTAGCATACTAAATAAATTCTTTTCAGGAAATTTGTTTGAAAGAAATTTCGTCGACGGGAGGTTGATCGAACGGAATTTTGGTCGAATTTTATGTTCAGTTCACACGATCAAATTCTGCGTCACAATCTCACTAAAACCAACATTTTCACTCCACCTCTCTTCATCTACCCTCATCGTTAAAGTGAATGCATGAAAGATGGAGAGATGGAGAAATTTATCAGTATAAACTATTTCCACTGACACGTCCAACAAATATTGTGTATCTAAATGAGAGTGGGCATGCCGGATGGCAACTGTGTGAGAAGAAAATCAAGGCCAGATGGCAACTGTGTGCGAAGAAAATCAAGGCCAGATGGCAACTGTGTGAGAAGAAAATCAATGCTAGGAACAAAAATAAATTTGGGCATTTAGGCTGCGGACTTTCAAAAGTAGGTCAACCTAATCAGCAACACTAAGTCTCGGGAGTAGGCCTCTTTTATCATGAAACGGTTGATAATTGTAATAACATGGAGAATCAAACAAGCACTGGTAGAAACGAATAAGTTCAAAAAGACGTCTCATTCAAGCTCTGTAAATCTAAACCAGGGGCCTGACTCACCCAATAAGACCAATGAAGAAAGCAACCTCACCTTTATATGTTATTGTCTGAGAACGGCTGGCTGCCGAAATACCACCTACTGGAGCAAAGCCGGCGTCACAGCTGTATAATCCTGCATCAGAGCATTTAGCATCTGGCACATAAAGTGTCAGTGTTATCGTTGCCCTGTTGTCGGAGCCTCTCCCACCAGATCCTCCAATCACCCACAATCTACCATTTGGAATATACTGAAGGAAAAATAAACACATAAATACATGATGATGAAGATATTTTTTTGAAAATATTATACTATTAATAGATACAAACAGCAATAATTTTACATCTTTAAGGCTGTTCTGGAAAAAAAAATCTGAAAATATCCAAATACTTAAAAACAAGAACTCGATGAATGATTATGAAACATTAAAAGTAATATCAGAGTCAGACATTGATAAAGTCCATAATGATTAAGAAGAAAAACGATTATGAACAATTATAATCAGAGACATATGAATGCAGGAGGGACCGTATTTACTTTAAAATATAACACAAATTTGAAAATAAATGAGAGACTTCTTAAATTAATTCTACAGTGGTGAGCAACTCATTGATAAAGTTCTTATAATTTTCTTAAAATGTTGTGAGAAATGAGATTGAGATTTGAAGGGGTGTCTGACATTACACAAAATCCATATTGAGTTGAATGAAGAGAAATGAACGATGCCGTTGTGCTCCATTGTCATTAAATGATGAGATCATGTCTTAATCTCTTACACTTTGAAGGTATTCTGAAGGAATCGAAGAGTATATAGCAATATCTGCAGCCTGTGTACTTGAGCCCACGGCTCTCTCAATGGACAAAATATTAATTCTTGTCACTTCCTGTGGAACGTTGCCAATCCTTCTAATATCACATGTCAGATTGAATGACTCTCCGTCTCCAAACTCTGACCTGTCTAAGAGTTGACACTGGGCTGGAGAAGAAGGGGAAAAAAGGACAAATGCAGAACACTAACACTAGGAAACGACGTATCATATCATTCTCGGGGCCAAATCCAAAAGGCGGTGTCATAAGACTTACATGTCTTCAAGGCCTAGATAAGTTGTTAGAGTTATACTAATAACTTTACATAATATTTAGATTGAATGCATTCATTAAAAATATGTTGCATAACATTCGGCTACGTTCTTAATCTTTGTATGAGGATGATAGTTTAGGGATCATACAATTAAAATATAGGATATCGTAAGGTCTACATCTTTGCAAAATATTACAATTGTAGTCATCCTAAATTTAAAAAGCTCAATCACCCTATCGTTTTGTGGCTAATCATGTCAAAATTGCACAGACCGATCAAGCGCCGTTTCTTGCAAATTTAGAGTAAGTAGGCTACACTCAAACCTGCACTTTAAGTATAATTACATTTTTTTAATACAGTCGGTAAAAATAGACGTAATCTTTTGACAATCGAAATGTGTGTTCCTGCTGAAGAGTCATAGGCAGGCAATAGTGTACAGTGCTTATCCATTTCACATTAAGGGTTCTCCATTTAATTCCACTACACGTGGGATAAGACAAACATTCATTAAAACAACGATCTGTTAATCACTATTTTTAAAGCAAAGATAGCAAAATTCTTTCAATATGCTAGTTGAAGCTTGTAAAGATTTCTGTAAGATTAAGTCTCCTAGGTATTAGGATTAAATTGATTTTTATGTAGAAAACAACATCAAAAAAAAAAAAAAAATGAGTGAGTGACGTCATCATTTTTCGAAGATATTGAAAGAATGAGGGAAAAACACATACGTGTACAAACAATACCCGGCCTACATACCACCCAAAACAAGAGACTATAAAATCAGAATGCTGCTGGCTATTTAAATCCCTGTCTAACAGACTAATTATAGCCAAAAAAATATGTGGGGAAGGGGAGGGGGGATGCTGGGGAGATACTGCGATCACGCTAAAAGATGCCAACTGTGCCTACTAGCAACAACAAATAAAGTGCTTAAATTGTGCTTAGAGGTACGACCCGACAAGAAAATACAAAGAATATTATATGAACATGTCTTTTTTTTAGTTAAATAGTGTTTTTTTTTAAAAAAAAGAAAAGCTTGCTAATTCAAGTTTGGAGTTAATCTAGATACTTTATCCCAGCAAACTTATTGACACATTATCTTTAATCTTTTTGTGAGAATTCGATTCACGATTAAGTCAAGTATAATGTTAGAGAAATTGCTGGAAAAAAATAAATACATACCTAAAAAGTTTTTAAAAATTCAACTTTAAATCGGAAATAATATGAAGCATAATTAAATGTTCCATCACTCGGGTGATCTTAGGGTGATTATGTTACCCTTATTAGTAATCTGAACAATAAATATTTACCGTAACTTACCAGCAATGAATAATCCAGCAGATAGAATGGCTCTGAACACATGCATGGCATCACAAATGACGGACTCACCTAAACGAATTTACAGTACCCTACAATGAAATTAAATTTAAAAAAAACAACTACTATTGTCCATCTTATTAAAGTAACTGATGGGGAAATGTTTTCTTTGCACTTGCCTGTATGTAAATATCTTAAGTCGGTGAGAGGACAACGAGCATACAAAAGGCAAAGAAGACGCTCACTTATACGAAAGCAGAGATATGAATGTGGTGGACTAAGAAATACTAGGTGACTACCTATGTAGATACAGATTAAACAGACCAACGAATGAGAAGATGTTCACCATCAGGTGCCTATCAGAGAAATTTACGAATATAATGTCCCAGTACATTAACTCTATGTGGACTGTAAAATGACCTATGACAGCATCAAAAGAAAATATCTATATGAGTCTCTGCAGTAGTTTAGCATATCCCAAAAAAAAACTGGCAAAATTGGAAACATGTAGCATTAAAACATCTTAAAAAGCAAAATTAAGGTTCAGGGTTAATATTCAAGGGAATTTAAGATTAGACGAGGCTTAAGACAAGGAGACTCGCTGTCTTGTATGCTCCTTAACCTATGCATTCCAGAGAGAACTATAACAGGATACTTTCTGAGGGACACCCAATACCCAAAACCAATAGGCCTTTCCTACAATAGACCCTTTCAGTACCTTCCAAATGCTGATGCCATATCACAGTAAGGGAAAACTAGTAAAGACATATCAAAAGCCATTTTTTTTTAAAATTAGAAGACACATCACTACAAGCAGGGCTAGAACTTAACAACCAAAAAACAAAATACATGTCTATGATACGAGACGAACGGGCAGATGAACCCATTAAAATTATAATGTAGGCTTAAAAAAACAAGTAAATCAATTCAAATACCTAGGATCTTTGTCCAATGAAAGAAACGAATTACTACAGTAGGCATGAAACTCCCTTAGAAAAAATGCCAAATGACAGACGAGTGAAGAGGGTATATCACCAAAACCCCAGAGCAAAACGGTTCAAAGGAAGGCCCAGTCTTAGATGGGTGGATGGTGTAGAGAGGGATCTCAGCAGCTGTGAATCCAAACATGGAATAGAAAAGCATCCATCTGGTCGGAGTGGAAGGAAGTGGTGAGGCAGGCCGAAGCCCTATATAGGCTGTGACGCCACAGGGATGGATGGATGGACACGGTTTTCTATGGATGAGGCCACAACACAACGGCCAGAGCAAATCACACACCTTCCTGGCGTCTGTCAAACCAAAGTCTAGACATAAATAGTACGGCTTGTCAGCGTTCAGAGGATTTTTGTCCCTTGGGATTTAAAAAAAAATAAATGCTACTAATCAAAACCAATCTATCAGTGCAATTGGATGGCTGAATGCAATTAACTAGAATCTTCATTCTGCAAGTATGTTCGATGGTGATGGTGTGTTTTGGCCGAAGATGGTGTGTTTTTAGGCATCTGTCTGTCGGAGACGATATTGTGGTGTGTGTGTTTGTGTGTGTGTATGAGAGAGAGACAGAGAGACAGAGAGAGAGAGAGAGAGAGAGAGAGAGGGAGAGGGAGAGAGAGAGAGAGAGAGAGAGGGAGAGAGGGAGAGGGAGAGAGAGAGAGAGGGAGAGAGAGAGAGAGAGAGAGGGAGAGAGAGAGAGAGAGAGGGAGAGAGAGGGAGAGGGGGCGGAGGTTGTTTAGCCTAAATAGTCATGAGAGATGTGTTGTGAATGCGTTGGTATTGGTGGACGGTCAGATGGACAAAATATACTGGACACAAGTCACAACACCTAAGTCTAGATATTTTGGTACTAAATTAGCCTGCATTTTTATTCAATAATATTATTGAAAACTCGATTGACATTTTACACAATTCTTTTTTATCCTTGATTAGATTTTGTATCAAGGTTTACTTACAATGTGAATAATTTATAATTGATTAAGTTTATCTTATTAATCAAAATGTATCTTATAAATCAAAGTGTATCTTACCAATCAAAGTTGATGTGCATAGACGATTAGCAAGTAACAAACTTTAAGGAGACGTTTGTGATTTCCTGTCCGCCATTTTATTAAAGATGTCATCATTTTATTTTTTTTTAAAAAGCAACAGGGCACACACACACCGAAACAACCTTAAGAAGTGATTATACCATAAATTAATTTTTTTTTTAAATGGGGGCAAACTAATCTAGCGATTATAGACAGACAACTTGTCGGGCTAAAATATGAATAAAGGAAAATGGGAAAATATTTTGCGCTTGAAAGATGAAAAATATATTAAATTCCCATAACAAAAATTGTAAATTTATGAAAAATTAGAAATTAAAATATAAAAAAAACAAACAAGGAATAATGCATTCATAGAACAAGGATTAGGCTTGAGAACTAAAATTAACTTCTTCTAACGTTACTCTGTGGCCCTGACTCTAGTGCTATTCTTTGCGCCTCTATCTATTTCATGTATTCCAGTGCTAACTTGTGCCAATGATTCTTGTGCTGTCACTTGTCTCTGGTGCCAGTCCTGTCTTACAGATACCAAGGCTATAGTTGATTCTACTGTGACCGTGTGCCACTTATTCTAGAACTAGTGATTTTCTTTTTTTTTTCGTAAAGAAAATTTGGAGCTGTCGTACCCATCTAGCGCTATCTTCTGTTATTGGCTTGAAATTATTGTTCTGTTAGGGCCGTGTAGCCATTTATATCTTCATTATTCATAAATACTTGTCTGTGTGTTTGAGTAAAAGTCTTCATGAATTTTAAAATA
Organism: Lymnaea stagnalis; assembly: GCA_964033795.1. NCBI lineage: Eukaryota > Metazoa > Mollusca > Gastropoda > Lymnaeidae > Lymnaea > Lymnaea stagnalis. The sequence continues at coordinate 231,229 of CAXITT010000803.1, forward strand.
ATATAAAAAAAAAAAGAAAAGAAACATTCAACCGAAGCAGTATTATCTTATGAAATAAGTAAGACAAAATAAGGTTAAACCTGAAAAAAGAACGCAACAAAACGCCGAATGTGTCGGAAGGAAGCCTTCGTCAGTGAACAAACAACAGAAAAAAAATGAATATTTTTTTTTCAATAGCACTTAGCTGAGAAGAAGTATCTGAGAGGGCAGTAAATTAATTGATTACCCTAGTAGATTATCTTTCAGCCAATTGAATTTTAACTCATAGAAACTCCATCCATCGAATTCTTACTAAATCTCACCCTATTTCCCAAATCCACCCCCCGATCTCAAGAAATTAGATTATAGAAAAGGATCACCCGTGATCATCGCCGTGGCCTATCAAATTGTTACCAAATAAATGTCAAACACTTTCTCCAATCCCTCCACCTTGCATAACTGGATCATACACAAGGATCACCGAGCTTATTGTCATGGCCTAACGAGAGTCACTGAGATTTTTTGATCTGACATAGTTTGTTTCCCAGCACTGGTAAACACTTCACTATAAAAGTGTCGCATCTACTCCTACGCGTGTAAAAGTTTCCTTTCCCTTTAACAATTAAAAAAAAAAACTTTTAAAAGTAAACGGAACAATTTACAAGAAAAATAAAGCTAATTGACCTTATCAATCTACGAAATGACTTCGTATTTTTTCATATGTCTAGGGCCAAAGGACACACTTCCAGCAAATTAGTAATGTAATTCTTCCTGTGACTTAAATTAATTAAATTGCTTTGATTAAACGATTAAAATTAATTAAGATTTAATAATTTTTTAATAGAAATAGTGGAAAAATAATGTACATTTGTCACAGTCTTTTACGTGCAAAAATTACAATCGCTACATCAATTGTTGACATTGACAAAAGCTTGCAGAAAGTTCAGGATGCTGGACGTCTCCGGGCTATATATTGCGTAGTCTCCATTGATATAAGGATGTGTTCCAACAATGAACTGTATCCTTCTGTTACACACAAAATTACTTACTCAGACACACGACCATGAAACTATCCCCATTACTCACTCAATCACTCCACCATTCAACTGTCCCATTTTCCACACACCCACTCCACCATTCAACTGTTCAATTCCCTACTCACACACACCACCATTAAACTATCACATTACTCACTCACACACTCCACCATAAAAATATCCCATTACTCACTCACCAACTCCACCATTCATCTGATCCTTTACTCACTCATCCACTCCACCATTCATCTGTCCAAAGCAAGGATTATAGCAGGGTCTATGGAAGGGTCTATTGAAGGGTCTATGGCACGGGGTATAGCAGGGTCTGTTCAATAGCAGGGTCTAAACTATAGCAAGGTCTATTCTATGGCAGGATCTATAGCAGGATCTATAGCAGGGTCATAACAGGGTCTATTCTATAGAAGGGTCTACTCTTTATCAAGGTCTATTGCAGGGTCTATAGTCGGGTGTATAGCAGAATCAATAGCAGAGTCTATAGCAGGGTCTATTCTTTAGCAGAGTCTAATCTATAGCAAGGTCTATTCTATAGCAGGATCTGTTCTATAGCAGGTTATATAGCAAAGTCTATTGTCCTGATATAAGCGTGAGTCAATATTTATGGCTGTCGTAATCTCGTAATCTCATTTACGCTATTTAAGTTCTTATTTTAAGCAACTGATGATTTTACTTAAATATTTTGAATAATTATAAAAAGTATACGCCTGTTAGTTTTTCGCCATGCGTAATCGCCAACATTAAAGCTTTCATCCTGTGTGGAGACAACAGCTAAACGACCTGAACTACACTGAGAAATAACAACACGAAGAACAGTGGCAGTAAACTATTTAATTACCGTAATATATATAACATGCGGGTCAAGTAATCAATGAGATACATCTTCGGGTGTCCTTTTACATCTTGAAAATGCCAATCTACATCTTTCGAGGGAGCCACCTGGGTAACATTTCTTGTCCAGGTGACTCTAGAGAAGTCTTGGCCATAGGAACATTACTGTCTGCATCAGGAACAATTTCCTAACAAACCGTGTGGAGTCCACAGCGCCCAAACGCGTGCCTGTGTTGCAAGTGCCTAGAATACAAAAGAGGAAATATTAGTTGTAAACTATTTGACGAGACATTTATTTGCTGTTATTATTTTCATATCAACCCCATGTAAAGATGTGCGCACGGATACATTCTCCGTGCATTATATGAGTGTTTTGGAAATTTTGCATATTTATGTTTACATATTTATCTGGTCTACTGCTTCATGAACACAAAAGTCTCATCAGAATAATTTTTTTTAAATATGACTAAAACATCCCATAATGAGAAAATTACTTAGGACTTAAATAAGATATCAGTGTAAATGTATTGTTAGTACTTAACATTGGATAATTAATCTCCAGAAATGCCCTCCAGACAAAAAGCCCTCCAGACAAAAAGCCCTCCAGACAAAATGCCCTCCAGACAAAAAGCCCTCCAGACAAAAAGTCCTTCAGACAAAAGTCCTCCAGACAAAAGTCCTCCAGACAAAAGTCCTCCAGACAAAAGTCCTCCAGACAAAATGCCCCCCAGACAAAAAACCCCCCAGACAAAAAGCCCCCCAGAAAAAAGCCCTCCAGACAAAAGTCCTCCAGACAAAAGTCCTCCAGACAAAAGTCCTCCAGACATAAAGCCCTCCAGACATAAAGCCCTCCAGACATAAAGCCCTCCAGACAAAAGCCCTCCAGACAAAAGCCCTCCAGACAAAAGTCCTCCAGACAAAAGTCCTCCAGACAAAAGTCCTCCAGACAAAAGTCCTCCAGACATAAAGCCCTCCAGACATAAAGCCCTCCAGACAAAAAGCCCTCCAGACAAAAGCCCTCCAGACAAAAGCCCTCCAGACAAAAGTCCTCCAGACAAAAGTCCTCCAGACAAAAGTCCTCCAGACATAAAGCCCTCCAGACATAAAGCCCTCCAGACATAAAGCCCTCCAGACAAAAGCCCTCCAGACAAAAGCCCTCCAGACAAAAGTCCTCCAGACAAAAGTCCTCCAGACAAAAGTCCTCCAGACAAAAAGCCCTCCAGACATAAAGCCCTCCAGACATAAAGCCCTCCAGACAAAAGCCCTCCAGACAAAAGCCCTCCAGACAAAAGCCCTCCAGACAAAAGTCCTCCAGACAAAAGTCCTCCAGACAAAAGTCCTCCAGACATAAAGCCCTCCAGACATAAAGCCCTCCAGACATAAAGCCCTCCAGACAAAAGCCCTCCAGACAAAAGCCCTCCAGACAAAAGTCCTCCAGACAAAAGTCCTCCAGACAAAAGTCCTCCAGACATAAAGCCCTCCAGACATAAAGCCCTCCAGACATAAAGCCCTCCAGACAAAAGCCCTCCAGACAAAAGCCCTCCAGACAAAAGTCCTCCAGACAAAAGTCCTCCAGACAAAAGCCCTCCAGACATAAAGCCCTCCAGACATAAAGCCCTCCAGACAAAAGTCCTCCAGACAAAAGTCCTCCAGACAAAAGCCCTCCAGACATAAGCCCTCCAGACAAAAACCCACCAAACAAAAAGCCTACAAAGAGAGACCTGGATTTTAACAGATGTCTATAACGTTAATTAGATATTTCACTAAAAAAATTCAAATAGATAGTGAAATAAATGATAAATCAATTTTTAAAAATGAAATTAAAGGACAATGTATTTCACGTAAAGAAAAATAATAATATTGTTTCATATATGGCAGATGTACGATAAGTATTTCGACTGCCCTTAGAAATTGATAAATTTTTCACAAACACTTAAACACAAATAAACATTGAAGCATTTTTATTTTTAAAGAAACTGAAGTACTAGTATTAGAATGCATCTTTTCATTCTTTTCCTGTTCCTTTTTTAATCCTTTATATTAACCTCTCTTTTGTTACTGTGTTTATTTCTGGCTGTTTGTGTATGGGTCGAAATCTTCGGTAGGCTAACTGAACAACTTCTCGTGGACATATCGAGCTGACACTCGGCACAATCATATTTTCAGCCCCACCACCAATACTAATTCCACCCCACCCCACCCCCACCCCCAACAATCAGTTTTTTTCTCCAATTTTTCATCCGGAAAATTAAGGAAAGATGCCTCCACCGATTACACGAAATAAAAATCCCGATAACAGCACGAAATGAGACTCTTAAAAAAAATATCGTATGTGCATATGGAGCTTAATTTTTTCCTGAAATATTTGATGCAATAAGATAAGTTATATAAGCGAGTTAGATGATAGAATAGTTGTATAAATGAAATAATTTTTTTTTTAAATCTCATAAACACGATTTAAAACAAAAGTTTTGTTTAAAGCCGTTGTTCAGTTGTGTTTCTATTCCATGATTATCATACCAAATAAATTACTTTAATCTTACTTTACAACAGTATGTTAATATATAGTAGAAATAATCTGCGTCAACAATGGTGATAGACGCTAGGGGGAATCGATAATACAATGCATCAAAATCTCGAGATCCTCAAAGGTCGTGTTATTGTTAATCAGTCGGAAGTCGACCATGACCACTTTAATCTTCATATTCCTGCTAGTTCTGTCTGTGGGTGCGCAGATGGCTGATGAGGCCGAGTCTGGCATGAAATTTTCTTGTGCAGTAGGTGCAGGGGAATGATGGGGAATCTCCCGTAGCAGAGTCAGGCCGGTTTTCTTGAGCTCTGCAACAACTGCTAACTTCACGTTGCATGGAGCTGCTGTGTAAAGTGGAACGCCATGATGTTCGATCCCTTGCTTTTTCCTCCCCCATTTCTGGGTTTATATTGAACTCTTTCAGTGGGGCTTTTTTGTATGCCTTTAAAACGTTTTTTTCTGCCCCCCCCCCCCCGACCCCAGCAGACCACAAACCAGGAATGGTAGAGACGAATGATTTCATAAGACGTCTTATGTCAGCTCGCTTAATCTGAACATGAGATCTGTCATGCAAAAAAAAAAGAGCGATTAAAAAAAAAACAACTCACCTTTAAATGTAATATTCTGAGAGCAGCTCGCTACTGCACCGCCATCTGTTGGACGAAAGCCAGCATTGCAGCGGTATAATCCTGCATCAGAACATTGAGCATCTGGCACATAAAGTGTCAGTTTTATCGATGCTCTGTTGCTGCCTGAACCACCAGTACCTTCAATTACCCATGGCCTACCATTTGGAATATACTGAAGAAGAAAAAATACCATAAATACATGATGATATAGGTTGTTTTTTTTAAACATATTATTGACATAAACGTAATTGTGTGCATCCTCTAAGGTTGTTCTGAAAAATAAATCTGAAAAATCTCCAAACACTTCGTTTAAGAACTATAGGAATAATGATGCAGCATTATACGTCATATTACAGTCCGACGTTAATAAAGTCCATATTAATTAAGAAAAAGAAAAAAAACAAGAATATTTATAAACAGAGACATGTGTATGTAGGCGGGATCGGGTTTACCATTAAACATAACGCAAACATAAAAATAAATAGCAGACTTCTTAAATTAACTCTGTAGTGGTGAAAAACTCATCGATAAAGTTCTTATCATTTGCCTTAAATTACGGGAGAAATGAGATTGCGATTTAAAGAGGTGTCTGTAATGAGCGATGAGATCATGAATGATGAGATTATGAATGATGAGATCATGATTTAAACCCTTACCCTTTCAAGGCTTTCTTTTGGAACTGATTGGTATACAGCAATGAATTTAACTTTTGCACTTGAAACTATAGCCATCTCAATGGACAAATAATAAATTTTTGTTATAGACGTTGGAACATTGCCAATCCGGCCGACGTCACATGTCAGATTGAATGACCCTCCGTCTCCAAACTCTGACTTGTCAAAGAGCTGACACTGGGCTGGAGAAGAAAGAAAGGCAAATGCAAAATACTAACTTCTAAGAAATAAATCATTCTCAGGGCCAAACCCAAGAGCAGTCTCATAAGACTTGCATGTCTTCTAGACCTTGATAAGTTGTCATTGTTACACTAATGAGTTTATTAAAATATTTAGATTGAATGAACTCATTTATTTAAAATACTTACAAAACATGTGGCTATACTCTTAACCATTTGTATTACGGTGATAATTAAGGGTTCAAACAATCAAAATATAGGCTTCTGTGAGGTATACTTCTTTGCAAAATGTTACAATTTTAGTAATCCCATTTAAAAAGTTCAATCACCCTATCGATTTGTGGCTAATCATTTCGAAATTGTACAGGCCAATCAAGGCCCGTTTCTTGCAACTTTAGAATAAGTAGGCCACATTCAAACCTGAACGTTAAATACAAATTGAATTGATAAATGTACAGTCCTTTAAGGACCGACATGAATCTTTGACAATAGAAATGCTTAGTCCTGGTTTAGGCATATGTGCAACGGTTTTGGAAGCGATGCGGCTAGCCTAACCGCTCATAGCGGGTGGTGCCAGGGCAGCCTTGTAACTCTCGATTGATGTCGAGTCCACGGCGCCGTGGTCCAGTTGGTTCCAAGCAATCATTGCCCGTGGGAAGAATGATTGTTTATATTGGACTGTATTACACCGAGGCACGGTGAAGCATTTACCATTGTTCCGTGTGTAACTGCTCATGGAGCTGTCAGGGGGTGAAGTCAGTGTTTATCTCTTCCGATCAAATTTCCGGTAACCAGCCATATTACCAACATTAATATATTTTTTTTAAACAATAACATTACTTACCAGCAATGAATAGACCAGCAGTTACAATGGCGCCCAGAAGCTTCATGACGTCGTAGAGAAAGCACGTAAAACGATTAACATATTATTACCCTGAAAAATATTGTAAGTAACTTAAGTGGCATGTTTTTTTCCTGCCCCTTTTCCTGTTTTTAATGAACTTTGGTCAGTGATTAAAAAAAAATGATTAAAAAAAAAAGGCAAAGTAAAAGCCGACTCTGCATGAAAACATGACTAGAATATGGATGTGGCGGTCAAATGTGTTTAGGTTTTGGGGGTCACTGCACAATAGCCACATACTCAAACAACTCCCTGGCCCTATAGGACAAACGTGTAGACTTAACATATTAAAGTGTGTAATCTTTGCATATTTAAGTCTATGCCTGCACATTTGTTAACATTAAATGTTATCCGAAAATATTTGTCGAGATCACTACATCTTTACAACCTGCAGTGTAATTACAATGATTGGGTTATATTCAATGTTTAATCTGTCTCCTTAAAATATATAATCTCCATCTTATGAATAAAAAGTACGCATCTCTAAATTCTCTTGCCTACACACCTTGAACACGAACAAATATATTAATCTATCTTTCATATTCTATATAATAAGAATAACTCCCTTACGCCTGGGATATTATTTAAGAAACTTTAATAACATTGCTGATGGCTTCCTGTCCGCCATTTTCCACGGTGACGTCGTTTTATTTTTAAAAAAATGAAATGCCAACATCTAAACAGAAAGAAAACAAAAACAGGGATCTCTTCATAAACTATCAAACAAAACAAATGGCAGACGACATTTTGCTGTTCAATAGAGACGTTGAAATTGGTGACGATATATGAAGAAGCTCGAGAGGAAAGTTTCTTTTCTTCAGACTATGCAAAAATATTTAATTATCAAAACACCAAATAATGGAAACGTACAGTAATTTTGGAAAAGACGAAAAAACTCATTTTAAAATACAGGTTTAGGGGAAGGAAGTTTGACTCATTCATTCTAACATTACAAGCGAGTGTTAGCGATGCCGTTGTGACTCCGGGCTATTGATCCTTGTGCTCGTCTGTACAATTCATTGTAGTGTTGCTATACAAAAAAAAACATGCCCACCTTTTATACGCTTCTATATATATATTACTTGTTTTTTTAATTGAATTTATGGGACAACAAATTATTTTGTATGTTTGATTTTTTTAAGGGGTTTAAATGTTTTAAGATTATTGTGTAAATGTTCTTTTCATGTTTTTTTTTATGTTTCTACAAGTGTCTATAAATGTCCTCAAATGTTATGTTTAAGTGTGTCTATAATTGTCCTCAAATGTTATATTTCTACAAGTGTCTATAAATGTCCTCAAATGTTATGTTTTAAGCGCGTAGCCTGCCCTTTGTTATTTCTGCTCCTATCGTGGGATCCTGATATAGACTGTGCAATTCATGGTTGGCTCTTATTCTCCATCCATATTCATCCTTTTTTGGTCCATATATTTTCCTGAGAAACTTTCCTCTCCCATGTGTTTAATAGGTTTTCTGCTGTTTTTGTTAGGGTCCAGGTTTCACTTGCGTATGTTACAACTGGTTTGATTAGTTATATAAATAGTTTTCTATGTTTTACTTGTAATGTTTTTACTTTTGAGTATTTTCTGACTACTGAAGTATACCCTGATTCCGGCTGATATTCTTTCTTTTATTTCTGTTAGTAATTCAATGTTTACAAGACTTATTATAAATTATCTCATTTATTTGTTAATTTGATGAAGTCAAAAATAATTTCGTTTCGGGGCAAGTTATTCAATGTGCTAAGTAACAGCGCTATTTCCAGGTTCGTCATTTTCACTTTTCCTTGTATCAAAAAAAGCACTATAAATATTTAATTTTATATGTACTTTTTTACGAAAGGGGGGGGGGGGCAAATTCATAGTTGCCTTGGGCTGCGCAATGTAACGTTACGCCACTGTACAGAGTATCACTAACATGTTTGGTACATAGTAGCTCAAGAATCAGTGGCACAGAGAAACACTTGAATCAGAAGCATAGGCTATCACAAGACTAAGTGGCACAGAGTAGTACTAGAGTTAGTAGCAAAGGATACTTAAAGAATAAGAAGCAGAAAAAGAAAGAGAGAAAATCCAAATGAGAGACGGGAGCTAGAGGCAGACACGCAAAACATGGGATACACCTGGAATTAACTGGAAAGGAATGCACAGGACCGTGATGAATGGGAAATTCTTGTGGACGGCCTATGTCCCAGACGGGGTAGAAAAGCATATGAAGAAAAAAAGAGAGGAGCGTGGAGTAGGACACGAATCAGTTGTACAGAGTTACACTAGAATCGGTAACACAGTAGTAGCTATACAATAAGAATCACTAAGAAACACTAGGCTGGTCACCATTGGAGAAACAACGACGACAATCCAGGCTCTCCATGATGTACAAGATAAATAATGGGCTGGTCCACTGTACCAGTATTAAACAGAAACTCGTCCTTCTCCCCCATAGACAGCGACGAGGCCATGACAGGCAATTCAGGCTCATACCAGCAAGAAGCCAGTATAGGTGCTGCTCATTCCTGCCCAAGACAATCAGGGACTGGAACAATCTTTCAAAAGGAACGGTTGAGGCGACAACATTAGACACATTTGTGCCTATTGCCTCAAGCTTTCAAACCCCTATTGCATGATTTCCTCATCAACACCAGGAACAGAAACATTGCAAATCCCATCTACATGCACAGGAGCCAAAATGATCAAAAAATTGATCGTGGGCCCTTAAGATATAGAAGAAGAAGAAGATATACTGGCAGCGTTCCATTAAGTTCTTAATCCTGGACCATGTTTTTAAAGTAAATGTTTTTGTATCTTTTTTCCAATTATTTTTTTTTTCGTTTTTCATACCTTTTGTTGTCTTGCACATTTTTTCCCCCATCGTTGAAATGCATGAGCTTTCCCGCTTTAATGTATTTATATTTTATCCTTATCCGATGTCCGAGTTTTATGAGTAAAACACTTTTTTTTAAAAATTGTTTCTGTTTACGCGCCAGAAACATTTTTTATTAAATAACAACGTCACCCTTAAAATGGCGGACAGGAAGTTATGAACATCTTACTAAAGTTTTAATTATTAACATGTCAGGAAGAAGGCAGCAGCAATACATATTATATACAATATAAAATACCGACAATATCGTTGTTAGTATTTACTAATAAACGCAGCAGGTCATGTTTCGCAAATGCTATTTGAGCACCTTAGGTGTGAAGGCAATGAATTAAATATGTAAACAATTTCAATTATTTTATTATATGTACACTCTACACATTGAACTTATAAGCTCCGGAAAATGTATGTTTTCCTCTGTGGCTAAGGTTCACTGACTCAAACCCCAAGCCAACGAAACTTAGCACCATTCGTGACTTAGTTTTAAGACAGCCCGATCCTTTACATTGCCGTTCTGGGTTCGCGTTGTACCACCTCCAAATAAATATCTTGACGAACAGGTCGTGGGCAAAGAAAACATGTCAGTATTATGGTTACTCTATAAAGACAGTACGATAACACCATGGTTCATGTAGTACGATAACACCATGGTTCATGTAGTACGATAACACCATGGTTCATGTAGTACGATAACACCATGGTTCATGTAGTACGATAACACCATGGTTCATGTAGTACGATAACACCATGGTTCATGTATTTCTTTATTTTTTTTTTAGGGTAAAAAGGGATAAGCTTCTCGGTTAGTCCGTCATGTGTGACGTCATTCAGTTTCTTGGAGCCATTTTAACTGCTGGCTTATTCACAGCTGGTAAGTTAGGGTATCTGTTTATTGTTTAAATCACTTATACTGGTAAAATATCACCCCGATATCTCCCGAGTTCGATGGTGTTGGGAGGACATTAAAATATGATTTATATTTTGCCCGATTTTAAGTGAACAATTTGTTATATTATAACTTTTTATATAATTTTTTTTTCATTCATTCTCTCGTACATTATATTTAACATAATGTTGATTAAAAAAACTAAGTAAAAAATAAACTTGACTTGCCCGGGGGGGGGGGGTGCCGGGGAGAACGATTCTTGACTAATTTAAACAATAATTTTGAATTTAGAGACTTTTATTAATTTAAAATGCATTTTAAAACTAAGAATTAAGTTGTTTAAAAAAAAAAAACATCTATATATTTCTTGTCGCTGTGTTAATATTTTTCTTCACTGCTGTGCATATTTTAAACGTGTTTACTGTTAGCGTGTGCAGTAGGTGTCTGTTAGCGTGTGCAGTAGGTGTCTGTTAGCGTGTGCAGTAGGTGTCTGTTAGCGTGTGCAGTAGGTACCTGTTAGCGTGTGCAGTAGGTGTCTGTGAGCGTGTGCAGTAGGTATCTGTTAGCGTGTGCAGTAGGTACATGTTAGCGTGTGCAGTAGGTACCTGTTTGCTTGTGCAGTAGGTATCTGTTAGCGTGTGCAGTAGGTACCTGTTAGCGTGTGCAGTAGGTACTTGTTAGCGTGTGCAGTAGGTGTCTGTGAGCGTGTGCAGTAGGTATCTGTTAGCGTGTGCAGTAGGTACATGTTAGCGTGTGCAGTAGGTACCTGTTTGCTTGTGCAGTAGGTATCTGTTAGCGTGTGCAGTAGGTACCTGTTAGCGTGTGCAGTAGGTACTTGTTAGCGTGTGCAGTAGGTGTCTGTTAGCATGTGCAGTAGGTATCTGTTAGCGTGTGCAGTAGGTTCTGTTAGCATGTGCAGTAGGTACCTGTTAGCGTGTGCAGTAGGTATCTGTTAGCGTGTGCAGTAGGTGTCTGTTAGCGTGTGCAGTAGGTACCTTTTAGTGTAATCCCATTTTCCCCCCTACTGAGTATTGAGTCTATGATGTGGATATTTAAACCGCCATCGTTGCCAGGATTTCATTCTTCGGTTCGCGTGAACCGTGCATTTCCTTAAGTTTTCATTCCCCTTTTCTTCGATGCCCGTAAAGAACCAATAAATAGTGATTCAAATAAGCTTAGAAAGCGGTCTTTTAATATTTGATTTTGAGTTTTATAATAAAGTGAACACAGTAAACTTAGTCTAACGTGATTTCTACACAAAAAAAATCTTTTTTTGTTTTAAATTTTCCATTTTCAGTTTGCGCTCAACAGCAACGCATCGTGGACAAACCATTCATTCCTATTGGAGGGCAGTTCACGGTAACCTGCGACGCCAATCGTTTTCCTCCTGGTACGATCCCTTCAGAGGTTGATTTCATCCAAGACTTGGCTATTGAGAGAGAAGTGGGTGACGGAGCCAGAAAGCAGATTGCATTCTATAATCCATTTTTCCCCGCGCCCTTACCTAATGTATCCCAGGTCAGTGATGAGATTGGAGTTATCCATTGGACATCGATTGGAATACGGTACTGAATCCGGCTGAGAAATGTAAAGTTGATTATTGAGTTTAAAAAGTGTTGTTTGCTTTTATCAGGCAGCGTTGTACAACAGCCAGTGAATAAATTATAAGGGCTGAGTGTTGAATCCCCCTCAAGCATCAACAAATGTAAATATTCAACGAACTAAATTAGATTATAAGAAAGTATTTCCTCTCCTCAGCTATAACGTGTTTCGTATTCAAATCAATCCAATTACGGTCTTACATTTTTTAATATATTTTTTTTTTCTTTAAAATTTTGAATTTTTTAAGGATCAAATAATGCTTTCGATTTAAGGATTATTTATTGTATGTTTATGTGTGTGATTGTTTGCCGGGTTGTTGTTTTGGTTTTTTTTGGTGGATGTGCTGGTCTTAGTTTCTGAGATTTCAAATTGTTTTTTTGTCACTTATATTATTTAGTACTTAGTTTTGAGCAGCTCACCCCCTCCCCCGACTCCAAGTCCGGTAAGGGGGTGGGGGGGTGGGAATGAATAAATTGTTTAAACAATACCCTAGAGCCAATGACGCTCCTATCTTTATTTATGTTCTTTATCATTCCTACTCTTTTGGAGGTTTAGGCCTAAACCTTAGCACATCGCTGGAAAGCCTCTTCGGACGGGCGACTTCAAAAATTGAACGATTTCTTAAAGGTGCCGGGTTCGACCTGCCAAAGCACTCGTCGGTCATATCGGCACTCTGCGATTGGGGTACTCGACATGTTTCCGCTGCCAGGTTCCAAACGACAATTAGGATCCCTACTCGTGTCCAATCTACGTATGTGGCTTAGTGTCCGACAGTGTGCGGTTTTTTTTATCCGTGTAATAAGGCTTTGTTAACTTCATACCAGCTTATACCAATGGTCCCACCCTTGCTAGGCCATGACGTATTAGCCATTGAGCCTATTTCGCGAAAGTGCGTCTTTCAGCCAGGCTTTGACTCTCATTTGAGTTATGGACGGTCTGGTTGGAGCTTCGCTGCCCCATTTCGCGTAAGGTTATCTGCTCTCGACTTGTGTGTCCCCTTAATGCAGTGGTTCTCAACCTTCCTAATGCCGCGACCCATTAATAGAGTTCCTCATGGTGTGGCGATTCCAAACCACAAAGTTATTTTCGTTGCTTCTTCATAACTGCAGAGTACATGTGTTTTCCGTTGGTCTAATTCGAATTCTTGAAAAGGGTCGTTCGACACCCAAACGTTGAGAACCGCTGCCTTAACGTGACAAGGGACCCAATGGAGACTGACCACTTCACCTCGCGCATTGATGTTGTAAAATGATTCATGAATGGCGTTGACCCTTGTTGTCTCCATCGTGCCCTTTCCCACGGATTTAAGGGCAAACAGCTTCAAGACCAAACTATTAGTCGGTATGCTGTTAGTAAAGCTACGGTTTTTTTTTTAGATGACAGTTTTTTTTCATTATAATTTAGTTTTTTCCAGCCGGAAGAAACTGGTTGCTTGAGGCCTCTGGTGGCTTGGACGCTCCGACCCACAACAGAGCGACTATTAAGCTCGTGCTGACCGTCAAGGATCCCGAGTGCTCTGACGCCGGGATGTACCTATGCAAGGCCACTTACTTCCCATCGAACGGAGGGCCCACATCTGTTGAGCATTCTCAATATTTAAATGGTAATCATTTTCGAGGCCCTTTTCTTGTTTTATAACACAGCGTTAATTTAAACGTGTCAACATTTGGGAAACTGCGTGCTGGTCGAAGCAAAAATATAGACATTTAATTACTTCTTGTTTTTATTCTATGTTTTTTTTAAAATTTGATCTGTATTATTATTAAATATTTTTTTTTTTTAATTATTTTTTTTTTGCTGTTGAAGGTTGCCGTGGAAAACTTTGGCCAACCCCCTCCCCCCCCCCCCCCCCNTAAATGTTTTCCCCAGCTCTGTGCGCTTATTATCTCTTGTATTATTATTTTAAGTCGTACATTTTTCTTTACTGTGTGCATAAAGATTGCATTTTTTTTTTTAATGGTTTAATCGCTCGTTCGTACAAAGAAGGATTGGCAACAGATAAACATGAGATTAAGCTCAGAAAGGAAACAGCAGGAGAAAATGTGTACCGGGTGTTTTTCTTGTGGTTGTTGTTGCCAGAATCTATTTCGACATTCATTACTGCTACAAACTTGTTTCTCCCCCCCCCCCCAATCTTGAAATAAACCAACAGGAAACTGTCTTTTTAAAAAACAACATCAAAGTTATCATCTCGAATTCTATAAAGCTGTTGAGTGATTTGTCCATTGACATTTGGTTTTTACTGCCCAACACAGCAAGTACAGAAGCCCCCGCGCTTACGTTAGACCACCACAATGGCAAGGCGCCTGACTTCTCCAATAACACGAAGGGACAGCTTGTCAAATTAACGTGTAAATTTGAGGTAAAAATTGATATTTTAAAATCAAATGTATTTTTTTACCTTTTGAAAAACGTTGATTTTCAAATATGACACCCGTCTTACATAGTGCTAAAAAGAAATGTTTTTATTTAATCGATGTCTTTGCAACATTTGTTATTGTCATTTGAATCTTTTCATTTGTTATATTTTGTCCATAAGCTTATTTGTAGAGAACAAATAGTCGAAATAATAAATGTGAAGTAACATATAATGACGGGTACTTTACTATGTCTACTTTAGTTGTTGTTTTTATTTTTTTTTTGGGGGGAAGAGGAGGTTGCAGCCTTTTCATCTGTATAAGATGACACCTTCTTAACCACTGGTCCCCCCCCCCCCCCCCC
>CAXITT010000803.1:254018-265377 GCA_964033795.1 Lymnaea stagnalis
TCCTCCCCTCCCCCCCCCCACACACACTTTTTGATAACAAATAAGGAAATCCCCTTTTTTGTTCGTTTCTCTACTAATTATAAAAAGTTTTGAACTGCAATAAAGCTTTAAAATAGATTAATAAGACACGAACAAATTGTGTCAATATAAAAATATAAGTTACGCTTTAATAATAATTATACATTATAAACAAGTAAACGTTTCGGCACATGCCTTTAGCGCCCTCTCCTATTTTCTTTTTTAGCTAGGATATGTAGATTTATATCATGTAAATTTAATTTATACTTATTTAAATGTTGTTGTTTTTTGTTTGTACTGATGAAGTCATGTGCCAAAACATTTACTAGTATATCATGTATAATTAATTATTATTAAAGCGTAACGTATATTGTTATATTGCTACAATTTGTTCGTGTCTTATTAATCTCATTTCTCTACGTATGCCAGATATTGTTTTTAAACATGACGATGCTAGCATTAAAATGGCGGACAGGAACTATCAAACATCTGCTTAAAGTTTGTTCTTTAAAACCTTGGGACTTAAAAGGAAAAAGGTGGTGGGGGTGGAGTAATATATTAACTCCTAATTAAATTTCTAACAACATAATCCTTACTCTAGTTGGATGGTTCAATTCATATCAATTAATTTTAATGTTTAAATACATTCTAGTTTTGGATCTATTAGATAAAAATTATTTTTAAAAAAGGTTCAGTATTGAATAAATTTGTTGCATAAAAATGACTAATTTACAATATTCATAATTGATAATAGCAGATTTTGGGTCCTTTTTTCTCTTTAAAAAAAACTGTATCCATCGACACAGCATGTCCCATCTCTCCAGACCTTCAATTAAATCCTTTTCACCTCAAGAACTTCGCCGGAGTAAATATCCATCAAAATCTCATTTACGAATTCCCATAACCCTTCTATAAACTCAGACCCATCTCCAAGCTCAAAACCATGCTGTCCCAATCTTGAGAGATGGAGAGAGAGATGGAGAGAGAGATAGAGAAACAGAGAGAGAAAGAGTCAGAGAAAGCCTGAGAGAGACAGAGAGAGACAGAGAGAGACAGAGAGAGACAGAGAGAGACAGAGAATTATAGAGGGAGATAGAGGGAGAGATAGAAAGAGGGTGAAAGAAAGAGAGAGAGAGAGAGAGAAGGAGACAAAGAGAGACAGAGACCGAAACAGAGAGAGACGGAGAGAGACAGAGAGATACAGACAGAGAAATACAGAGAGCGATACAGAGAGCGATACAGAGAGAGATTACAGCTTAAAGATGACCAGCTGATTGTATTCAGATTACAGACTGGGCATACAATGATCAAGTGATATTGACAGGTAGCAAATGGTCAAGTGATATTGTCAGGTAGCTAAAGATAAAATGACATTGTCGGGTTGCAAATGATCAAGTGATATTGACAGATACCAACTGATCAAGTGATATCGATAGGTAGCAATCGATCAAGTGATACTGACAGGTAGCAAATGAACAAGTGATATTGACATCTATCAAATTATCAAGTGATATTAACAGGTAGCAAATGATCAAGTGATATTGACAGTTAGCAAATAATCTTGGAAACGTCCAGGCATAAAAGTAAACATGTCAAGTCTTACAGGACTTAATGTTTGTGTGTTACACGTTAGAGTCTTATAGGTGTCATAAGAAAACTTTGTTCAACAGGCTGTGGAGCTTGTGTAGGGAGCCAACACTAGAAAACTTTGTTCAACACACCCATGGTGGTTTTCGTCTTTTATTGCCGTTTTTTCAACCACCTTTAAAATATCTACAGATAGACGGGAGCAATGTAATACATGTCACTGTCAACGTTACTAAAAAATATGGCAAATAACACTATTTTTAATTTTTTTTTTTTTTTTTTTTTGTAGAGTAAACATTTTTACGTATTTGTGAGTCCCCCTCTAGGATACCATGCGATTATTTGGAGCCATTTTTTTATATTAAATATTTATTGGTTAGAGAAAACACTAAAATCACGTGTAAGTTAGATTTCTATGCTTTGACATTTAGTTTTACTTTCAGCTAGGAATATTTTGTGAAATGTTTATTGGACAAATTTTCAAATCATTTAAATTTCTTTAATTATTTTTTTTTATTATTTAACATTTAAGGGATATTTTTTAAAATAATTTTTAAAAGCCGTTTTTTTTTAGACATTATAGTACATTATTTTTTATGGGGAGTTCAAGTAGATTATATCAACACCCTACTTACATCTAATCTTATTTAGCCTTTAGAAAAGAACTTAGGATAGTCTTAGTTGCCAGAGCAATTCTTCCATTGATTTCGTCGGTATTTAAAACCGCTTATAATAATAATAATAATGAGCCGTGCAATTGATTTAATTTTTTGACAACATTTATTCAGTTTGCTCTCAACTGCAACCTATCGTGGACAAAGCATCCGTTCCTGTTGGAGGGGTGTTCACGGTAACCTGTGAGGCCAGTCGTTTTCCCCCTGGCTCCATCCCTACGGATGCTCATTTGATCAGCGAGTTGACCATCGAGAGGAATGTGGACAGAGGGAAGAGAGAGTTAATCACCCAGTACGTGCCCTTTCAAGCTCATGGGTATTTCAACGTAACCAAGGTTAGTTTTCAGTTTTAATTCATCCGTGGACACGGTGGCGTTGCTGGTGTTGGTGTCGTCCCCCGGGGGCTGGGGTGGGGAGGGGCAGTGGTCACCTTAATTGAATATCTCCTAATAGAGTAGCTTTTTTTATAATAATTTTTTTTCTTTCAGATTGGTTCGTGTATTGTCTTTCAAATAGTGATCCCATTTTTATAATTATTTCAACTTTTTGTAATATAGTTTTTTTTTCGCAAGTTAAAGATCTTTATTTTTACTTGTTTTTATTTATTTCTGTATTTATTTATTTAAAATGTGTGTCTGTGTGTGTGGGTGGGGGGGGGGGTAGTGTAACGACAGTATAATAATTTTGAGTTAACCACTGTAGCTATGTATCTTCTTTTATTTTTTTTTTCAGTCCTTCTTTGAACACATCACGCCTTGAGTTTTTTCTTTTTTAACGAACAACTGTTATGATCACTGCCTTGACCCTTACGACGATCCTATCTTAATGAGCGCGCTCATCCATGTTCATGAAATGAAACATGTTTTTACAGATGACCGGCTATTTTTTTTTTTTCAAAAAATTTTAAAGAATATTCCAACCGGAAGGAACTGGGCGGTCGAGGCTTCTGGTGGCGTAGCGTCTGGAGATGACACGACCAACAATAAAGCGACCATAAAGCTAGAGCTGACCGTCAAGGATGCGAAATGTTCTGATGCCGGGATCTACAGATGCAATGCCACGTACACCATATTTAATGTTGGGACGGGACATATTGAGCGCTCTCAAAATTTAGGTGGTAAAATGTTAATGTATGGTGTTAGTTGTTGAGCGATCTGGGTTTGCTTGTTTGTTTGTTGATGTCCCCCCCCCCTATAGTGGAGGCACCCACGATCAGTTTACTGATCATGCTGGCTTCTTGCATTAAATTCAGAGTTTGCCTTTTCTTTGATGAGTCGACGTCCTAGATTAACAAGTCCCAGCCAGGGGCGTCATTTGAGACTTTTAAAGGGGGGGGGGAAGGGGGGGACCAAAACTTTGTCGGCTTGATAAGTTATTTATTACTTGAGACGCTACAGTACATAGCAATTTGAATAAAACCGGTTAATTGGGGGGGTGGGGGGGAAAATGCCCCACCCTGCCCTAGCCAAATGGCCCCCATCCAGGCAGTCAAGTTCAAATGTGCAGGAAATGTGGATGTTAAAAGTGATATAAACGTTAGTGATACGAAGTATAAAATAACGAGATGTTTTGTTGTTTGGAAATGATAAGGAAAAAACAACATGTACAGAATGATTAAAATGACGGTGCAAAGATACAATCACAGTGTTCCCCTTTAACTGCATTGACATGTAATCCTGACATAAAAAGCTTTGCTTGTTAGGGAAATAATATATTATTATAACGCCTTTAATTTATCTTTAAGAAAAAAAAATGTTTTAGGCTAATGATTAGAATATCATCTTGTCACCTTAGTTTACTTTATAATATGTGGTTTGTTTGTTTTTTATCTACTCTTTGTAGTGATGAGAATATCTCCTTGGCAACAGTTTAAACATTCAAAATATGGCACACTGCAAAATTTTCACTGTCGCTCATGTTGATTCACAATCTGTTTATGTCAGTGGTTTTCTCATCCAACCATTTTAAACATAGAAAGATGTCCACTTTTATCACCTAGGAGCTTGCAGCACTGGCACGCGATTAGGAATTATGGACTCGGCACGTTTTGTCGGGAGCATGTTCCTGGTGGATGTCGCCGTGTTCCTTTGGTTGAGGTCTCTCTAGTGTCAGCTTGACAAGAAACATTACGTAGCCAGCTCCCAAGGAAGATGTACACCATGTGTTTTTAAATGTAAAATGACAGCCGTGTAGCTTCAGAATTATGTCTTATCTATTATTGACCAAAAAATATTCTATCTTGCAGTAATAAAATAGTTTATTACTAATTTTATCTTAATTTTTTTTTTTTTTTTGGTATGATATTGAATGTCATTCAATTATAATTTATCTGTTTTCCCTTGTTTTTTCTTTATGAGAGTGAATGTCATTCAATTATAGTTTACCTGTTTTCCCCACCCCTAATGTAAGCTTTAAAGATTGCTATAATATAGGATGGCATAAAAAAACCACTTTACATATTATATACGTGTTTAAAATGTCTCAAGTTAAATTGTTATCTTCTTTAAATTTGATGTTAAATGTTTCGAATGTTTCTAAAATCGATAACAGGTTACCTACAAACCCATCTTTACACCCCTTTATAAAAACTTTAAAAGCTATTTCATCAACATTTTTCAACCGATTTTATTGAGCGATAATGAAAAAAAAATCTATAACTATGACATGTTTTTTCCCTATATTATTGTGTTGTGATGATCATTAACTAAAACAGTTCGTTTTTCATTTTTGTTTTTTCCAAAACCCTAAATTTTAGATTTGATCCTTGAATATCTCCAGACAGTGCTAAATTCTGCAATGAAGATTTTGGAGATTTCCGAGGTTGTGGATTATTTATTTTAGCTCTAGACCTCAATAGAAATTTTATTGAATGGGGGTAGATCAGCGGTTCTCAACTTGTGTGTCACGACAAGCTTCGTTATTTTCAGGTTTCACTTAAGTAAATTGGACTTTCATTAGGTATATGTACTGTATTCAGAAGAGGGTGGAAAATTCTAAGTCACCCTGGGCTTAAAATTGATGCTCTACGCCACTGAACAGAGCTGCGCTTAAAATAAGTGGTACGCAGAAGTTAAAGAAAAAGTGGCAAAGAGTTACACTAGACTCAGCGGCACAGAGTAACACTAGAATCAGCTGCACAGAATAACACTAGAATCAGTTGCAGAAAGTAACACTAGAATCAGTGGCACAGAGTAACACTAGAATCAGTGGTACAGAGTAACATTTCAAATAGAATCACCAACAAATACTGCTAGCATTAAAATAACAATTACTGTTCCTAAGCATCAACCCTGTTTTTGAAATGAGTTTTTTTAATGCTTTTTTCACAATTTAAAAAATTCAATTTTCATCTTAAATTGATGTTTTTTCATTTTCTCCATCTTTCAAATGCATAAGTGTTCCCCTTTCGCGTATTCAGATTTTATACTTAAGCGATTTATCTAGACAGCTACAAGATTTCGTCTCAATTTTTTGTATGATAATTTATGAGTAAATCACTTTTTTAAAAACATATTTGTTTCCTATTACCATCCGGATTTATTTTTTTTATGTGATGACGACGTCACCATCAAAATGGTGGGCAAAAAGTCATCAGCATCTTACTTAAGTTTCTTACTGAAAAAATCAGCAATAATGGATGAAAAATTTATCTCATGTAAAATAGAAAACACGGATTGAACACGTTAGTTAGTTTAAAGGGTGAGTAAGTTTGCAACAGTCTCAGGAATAATTTTGTTTTTTTTTATATTAGATGTAGAATATTTCGATTTTAGGAGAGATTGCAGATTGACTGTGTTCAGATGGCTAAAGATTGCAGATTGACTGAGTTCAGATGGCTAAAGATTGCAGATTGACTGAGTTCAGATGGCTAAAGATTGCAGATTGACTGTGTTCAGATGGCTAAAGATTGCAGATTGACTGTGTTCAGATGGCTAAAGATTGCAGATTGACTGTGTTCAGATGGCTAAAGATTGCAGATTGACTGTGTTCAGATGGCTAAAGATTGCAGATTGACTGTGTTCAGATGGCTAAAGATTGCAGATTGACTGTGTTCACATGGCTAAAGATTGCAGATTGACTGTGTTCAGATGGCTAAAGATTGCAGATTGACTGTGTTCAGATGGCTAAAGATTGCAGATTGACTGTGTTCAGATGGCTAAAGATAGCAGATTGACTGTGTTCAGATGGCTAAAGATTGCAGATTGACTGTGTTCAGATGGCTAAAGATTGCAGATTGACTGTGTTCACATGGCTAAAGATTGCAGATTGACTGTGTTCAGATGGCTAAAGATTGCAGATTGACTGTGTTCAGATGGCTAAAGATAGCAGATTGACTGTGTTCAGATGGCTAAAGATTGCAGATTGACTGTGTTCCGATGGCTAAAGATTGCAGATTGACTGTGTTCACATGGCTAAAGATTGCAGATTGACTGTGTTCACATGGCTAAAGATTGCAGATTGACTGTGTTCACATGGCTAAAGATTGCAGATTGACTGTTCACATGGCTAAAGATTGCAGATTGACTGTGTTCACATGGCTAATTATACAGGTGTAGTGATTTTAAAACGTAGTATGTGATATTTTTCAAACCCCCAGGCAGTGAATTAAATATGCAACGAGCCAACACGTTAAGTTCAGGTCAGAAAGTGATGTGTTTCTCTGGCTATTGTGAATATACCCCGAACGTAACTCTTGTGAATGGATCCCCAGACGTGGCCATTGCGAAGAAAAAACGAAAGTGGCTTTTGTGAATGTACCCCAAACCTGGCTCTTGCTCATGGACCCCGAAATTGCTATTGTTAACGGACGCCCTACTGGAATATGGTGCGATCATCTGGGACCCACGCTTCAAGCAAGACGTGGACACGATGGAGCGAATTCAAAGTAACGCGGTGCGTTTTATCGCTCGAGACTACAAATCCACCACTCCTGGCTTCGTCACTGGCCTCTTAAAAAGATTTGACATCCCCTTCCCCCTTAAAGACAGACGAGAGGGACTCCGCCTGATATTCTTATATAAAGTGATCATGGGACTGGTGCCGGCCATCCCAGCAGGCAAGTACCTCACCCCAAAGAAGCCGGGTAGACTGATGAGAGCAAAACGCTCACTGAACACTGACTTCACCACTGACATTCCCATAAACAATTACACCAGAAACAATAGCAAATGCTTCAAATGGCCTCAGTGCAACACAGTGCAGTATCAACAATCTTTCTTGCCACGCACAAAATTAGCATGGAACCACCTGAACGATGCCACTGTTAACTCGACATCGGTCGAAAGCTTCAAGGCTGCCCTGGCATCAGCTAGGAGCTGTTAGAATAGCAACATCATATCTCCAACAGTTGCAAAGATGCCAGTACATGGATGCAGCAACGAAACATTACCAGAACCAGAACGTGGCTTTTCGTGAATGGGCCCCTAACTGACTAGTGAAACTAATCCCCTAACTATAAAAAGTTCACCATCACAGTCACAGATTTGTTTTCATATATAGAGTGGCCAGTTACTATGTCTTCTGTATTCAAATTTTTATACCAGTGACTTTTTTTTTCTAAACATTCAAAGTCAAAGAAAACATGTCACTGTCATACTGTCATAGTTACTTATCAAAGATGGACGTTAACTCTATCTTTGTTTCTTTTAGGGAGCGAAACTATATGCTTCTTGGTGAGTCTGTCATTATTGATGTCATGCAGCTTCTGGGAGCCATTTTAACTGCCGGTTTATTCATTGCTGGTTAGTTTTGTCAAATATTGATTGTTTTAATTGCTAATATTGATTGTTTTAATTGCTAATATTGATTGTTTTAATTGCTAATATTGATTGTTTTAATTGCTAATATTGATTGTTTTAATTGCTAATATTGATTGTTTTAATTGCTAATATTGATTGTTTTAATTGCTAATATTGATAAAAGATGACCCTTATATCACCCGGAGTCGGGCGTGTATGGTATAAAATTAAAATATAATTACTTAATTAGCCCAGTCTAAACTGAACACATCTATAAACTCGGTTAACTCCTGCGACGCCCCTGGCGCCGCGCTGCATCATCCACTCGGTGTTCCCTTGGGTTATCCAGCGGCTTGTAGAGAAGCGATTTGCTGTGTAGGGAACCAGCTATAAAATAATAATCCCAGGCCTTGTGGGTTTCGTCCTGCGAAGTCAACACCATGGTCGCATTGTGCCAAACAATTCTTAAGCGTTATATATTATTTGAAAAGAACGGTCAATCTGCCATGATGATCTGCATTCATTCATGTGTCATTTATTCTGATACCGGTAGCCAAGAGTGTGTATCTAATAAACGAATAAAATAATGTTGTTGTTTTTTTTCTTTCTAAAATTGATTTGGAAGCATCCATTCAATATTTGATGTATCAATCGTTTGGGCCTAATGATAAAGTGGCCCCACTTAAAGTCGCCTACCGTTATTTCCACATCAATATTTTATTGTTGTTGCTCTCTTTTATTTCATTTTCAGTCAGCGCTCAACAGCAACCTATCGTGGACAAGCCATCCGTTCCTATCGGAGGGCAGTTCACGGTAACCTGCTCTGCCAATAGTTTTCCTCCTGGTACTATTCCATCAGAAGTTTATTACATCCGAGACTTGAATATTGAGAGAGATGTGGCCGTAGGACCCAGAGAGGTTCTCGCAACATATTATCCACTGGCACTTCCGCCCTTCTCTAATGTATCCCAGGTCAGTGATGAGATTGGATTAACCCATGGATATTGATTGAAATAAATTATTGAATCCGGCTGAGAGATGTCAAGTTAATTATTGAGTTTAAAATGTGCTGATCGATTTTTTATCAGCCAGCAATGGACAAAAGCCAGAGAATAAATTATGGGGCTAAGAGTTGAATCATGTCAAGCATCAATAAATTTAAATATTCCACGAACTAAACAGTTTCGAAGACCGTCTTTCCCTTTACCCGTATTTAAATCATTTTCATCACGGACTTAATTTTGATGAGTTGATTGTATTTGAACTTTTTGAAACTGTGTTGTTGTTGTTGTTTTTTTTGGTGAAATTTGGATTTAAGGAGAATTTTTTTTTTTTATTTTTGAGATTGGACATCGGGGTGGGGGGTGGGGGGTGGGGGTTTTTTAGTCATAGTTGTTTCTGAGATTTTAAAGTTGTTGTCTATTGCTTATATTACTTAGGGGTCAATCCTTAGCAGGTCGCCACCCCCCCCCCCCCAGGTCCCCCTTATCAATTTTTAAAAAAGAATAATAATAATGTTTCATCTGTTATATGCATATCTTATACAACACATTTGAATCTCGATGCACCAACAGGCAGCGAGGAGATCTCCTCTTTAGCTCGTTCTTAAGTGAGGTTTGGTGTATAAATTTGTTTAAACACTGCCCTATATAGCAAATGACGCTCCTGTCTTTATTTGTATGCCTTATAATTCATAGATTCACTCTATTGTGAGTTTACTCCCAGACCCTAGCAGATCTCTGGTGAGCCTCATCAAACGGGCGGCACCAAAACTTAAACCATTGGTACGGGGGCTACAGGGCTGGACCGGGCCGTGGCACGCATTCCACTGCTTCGGCGGCCCTGTTCCAGTCGGCAGTTAGGATCCTTGCTGGCGTAAAGTCTATGTAGGCGGCTTAGTGACGGGCAGTGTTCTGTTTGGATCTGTGTGATGAGGCGTTGATAACTTCCTGCCGGTTTATGGGGGGGGGGGGGGGGGGGGGGGCAGGGGGTCGCTCTTACTCGGCCGAGGCATATTGCGATAGAGTGCCCTAGCTGTGTCTGCAAACACCCAGCCGTTGAGCCCCTTTTTTAGCTGAGGTGTCTTTGATCAAGTGTTAACTTGACTCCAAGTTGAGGCTGGAGATGTCTGGATGGAGGTGGGCAGCTCTCGAGTTCTCTGGTTGGAGGTGGGCAGCTCTCGAGTTCTCTGGTTGGAGGTGGGCAGCTCTCGAGTTCTCTGGTTGGAGGTGGGCAGCTCTCGAGTTCTCTGGTTGGAGGTGGGCAGCTCTCGAGTTCTATGGTTGGAGGTGGGCAGCTCTCGAGTTCTCTGGTTGGAGCTCTCGAGTTCTCCGTCACCATTAACATGAGAAGGGGGACCACTTCGAGGATGACCACGCTGCCACGTGCATAGATGTTGTCTAATGTTTCTAGAATGGCGTTGACCCTTTCTTGACTGCCATCGAGCTCCTTCCCACAGACTCTTAGTGCCAACTGTGAGTTAGTATCCCACTTCGAACGTTCAATAAAGTTGTATTCTTTTAATTGACAGTTTTTCATTGTATAATTTAGTTCTTCCCGACCGGAAGAAAGTGGCTTCTTACGGCGTCTGGTGGCCTAGGGCCTGGTGACCCACCGACCCACAACAGAGAGACCATAAAGGTCGTGTTGACAGTGAAGGATCCGCATTGCTCTGATGCCGGGATATACAGATGCAATGCTACCTATTTCCCACCGAACGCAGGGACTGTTCATATTGATTATTCTCAAAATTTGGATGGTAATATTTTCTTTTTATGCCGTTACCAGAGGCGTTGCGAGGGGGCTGCAGGGGGGACAGATGTCCCTGGGCGCCAGCTAGTTAGGGGCGCCAAAATGTGCTGTTAGTTATTTAGCAAGCTGTGTTTGTTTTAAGAAGCAGCCAAGTTTAAATGTGAAGCAAATGTGTATGTTAAGAAGCTGATTTTAAACGTTCAGCATTCACGGAATAATAATGACTAGATGTTTACTGTTTGAAATTGTGAAGCAAAAAAGAAAAATAAATAAATCTTTAGCTATATATATATATATATATATATATATTTATTTATTTATTTAGGCATTTTTATATAGCGCTTATCATAAAGCTCTAAGCGCTTTACAATTATTAAAACATGTAAACTAAGTAAATACAAATGAGACACTAGGATAGTAACTACTATTCTATAGAAACAATGAAAATGGCTATAACACGAGGACACTTTGACACTTCAGGATCAACCCGAAACAGAAAATGAGGTAGGGCAAGGAGGGTGCATCACAGGTCATAGGCGGACCTAAACAGATGAGTTTTAAGGGACTTTTTGAAAATGGACGAGGTTTCAC
>CAXITT010000803.1:266419-291137 GCA_964033795.1 Lymnaea stagnalis
CCCCCCCCCCCCCCCGGATTGATTGGATAAACATTTTTTAGACAAAAATAGAAAAAAAATTATTAAAGTAAAGAGAAAATAAAGAGAAAGTAACTAAGCTGATGTCCTGTCTCGTTCGTTCACCATACAAATACGCTACAGTAAAACTAAATTAAAACATTACTAAAAAAATTCCCCCCCCCCTGGAAAATTAATTGATTTTTGTTGCCCCCCACCCCATCGGAAAGTTTTCTGCGGGCGCCCATGTTCAATACTGATATAAAAAGTGGTGAATGTTAAGGAAACAACATAATAATATAACTTCTTTAATTTATCTTTAAAAGCTGATAATTAAAATCCCATTCTTGTTTAGTTTAGTTAAGAATATTGCGTGGGTTTATCTACACTTTGTAGTGGTCATGAAAATATGTCCTAGGCAACAGATTGAACATTTCAAATTATGAAAGACCGCAAAGATTTGATTTACGGTAATGCTGATAAATAATGTTTTGCTGTCGGTGGTTGTCTCATCAGATAATTTTAAACACGCCAATATATTGTCTTTTATATTCTAGGAGCTTGCAGCACCGGCACGCGATTGGGAATTATGGACTCACCACGGTTTGTCAGGAACGTGTTCCTAGGGGAGGTAGCAATGTTCCTGTGGACGAGATTTCTATAGGGTCACCTGGACACGAGACATTACTTAGTCTGCTCCCTGGGAAGATGCAGACCCAACTTTTTTAAAATAAAAAAAAAGACAAACGTGTAGCTTCAAACTTGATCTTATCTATTATTTGAACCACATAATATTATATCTTACAGTATTAAAAAGTTTCCTTCGTATTATCTTGGTTTTTGTTGTTTTTTTTGTTTGTTTTTTTGTTGTTTTTTTTTGTTTGTTTTTTTGTTGTTGTTTTTTTTTGGGGGGGGGGGGGTTTTGGGTGTGTTTTTTTTTTTTTTTGTTTTTGTTTTTTTTTTTTTTTTTTTTTTTTTTTTTTTTTTTTTTTTTTTTTTTTTTTTTTTATATTGAAATTTAAATTAATCTCTAAAACAAACAAATGTTTGTTGTTGTTTTGTTGTTTTTTTTTAAACTTTTTTTTATTAGAAAAAGTTTTAAAAGCACTCACGGTCAATCTAACCACTAAGGCATGAGTTACCATTTGACCTAGTGAAGCGGAACTGGGCGCAAAGGTTTGAAGTGGATGCCAGAGTTTGGATAAGATGAGACTGGTTTTTTTTAAATGAAAGAGAGATGATAACGAAGGAGATTTAAGTGTGTGGAATTGATGAAATTGAGAAAAATGTGGAGGTTCAGGAATTAGCGTGTTTTAAAATTGGGGTTATTTTTTTTTATAAAGATACTTATAGACAATTATGTACTAAGGTAAATTACATCATCAACACTATATATTTGTCTTAATAAGATGGATAGGCTTAATGAAGTGATATCAGTTTTCCAAATTCCATTTCATTATCTATCTTAGAAAAATTCCTTTATCCCTATTTTTAGTAATCTGAGTAACAGTTTTGTTTGGAAAAAATGAAGGTGCTTGCATGTTCCCCTCAACAGAGCTTTGAAATAATAATAATAAAGTTTATTTGAAAAACACGCTTCATCCCCAAAAGCTCGAAGTGCGGTAGAAAGTCAACCATATTAAAAAGAGAAATAAAAACAATCTAAAATTTACCACATTTAAAAACAGACGCAACAATATAAAGCTACATACGAGCATACCCAGCCAAAATCTTTCATCCCGTTTCAACCATAAGCAACACAAGCCAATATACATTAACTGAAAAAGATAGTGGATAGCATCACCCCAGAAGGTGTTTGCGAAATAGATGTGTTTTTAAATTGGTTTTAAAGGTCCCCAGTGTCTGGCTGTTTCTGAGAGCGACTGGAAGTGCGTTCCAAATTGTTGGGCCGGGAAATGTTAAAGTGCGCTTTCCGTAAGTCTCAAGGCGATCACAAGGTATCGATATTTTGCCACTATCGGATGAGCGGAGCTCTCTAGTGGGTACATAAGGCGTCATGAGTGCTTTGAGATAAGATGGCGCCAGGTCATGTAAGAAGCGGTAGCATAAAGTTGCAATTTTGTACTCTATAAAGGCACACAGCGTAGGTCTAGGTTAGTTTTTTTTAAAAAAAATATTGCCTTCTGTAGCCACGGTGGTTCATAAGATTTCTCAAAGTGTTTGCATCTCATAAAGATTTATTTCATGAGGGTGGTTTTTCGTATGGTATTTAGCGTGTTTGGTGCAAGGATTTATCTCGCAACTATTCCTATGGGCTTTGTGTGTAGTGGGATTTGGGGGGACACAACTGTTACTCTGCTGGGAGGGGGTGACACAACTGTTACTCTGCTGGGAGGGGTGACACAACTGTTACTCTGCTGGGAGGGGGTGACACAACTGTTACTCTGCTGAGAGCGGGTGACACAAATATTATTATGCTGGGAGGGGATGACACAACCATTACTCTGCTGGGAGTGGATGACACAACTGTTACTCTGCTTGGAGGGGATGACACAACTGTTACTCTGCTGGGAGGGGATGACATAACTGTTACTCTGCTGGGAGGGGGTGACACAACTGTTACTCATATGGGAGGGGGTGACACAACTGTTACTTTGCAGGGAGGGGATGACACAACTGTTACTCTGCTGGGAATGGGTGACACAACTGTTACTAGTCTGGGAGGGGATGACACAACTGTTACTCTGCTGGGAGGGGGTGACAGAACTGTTACTAGTCTGGGAGGGGGTGACACAACTGTTACTAGTCTGGGAGGGGGTGACAGAACTGTTACTAGTCTGGGAGGGGGTGACACAACTGTTACTCTGATGGGAGGGGGTTGACACAACTTTTACTCTTCTGGGAGTGGATGACACGACTGTTACTCTGCTGGGAGGGGATGACACAACTGTTACTCTTCTGGGAGGGGATGACACAGCCGTTACTCTGCTGAGAGGGGGTGACACAACTATGCTGTGAGTTGGGAGTGGGGCACAAATGTGAACTTGCAAATTGGACAGGTCTCGTCTCATATTATTAATTAAGTTAAATACAAGAGCAGACTGCTACCACGAGGGTCACTAGAACAGAATGCCACTAGAGCAGAATGCCACAAGAACGGAGTGCCACTACAACAAAAGCGGATCAGGCGGCAAAGATGTCACCGACAGAAGCGGTCCAGAAGGCCCAAATATCATTTGCTGTAGCGGCCCAGGCAATCTTCATATACCCAGGAGATTTAAATATAATTTTTATAAAGAATTTTCAGGTGTATAGTTATAAGACACATTTACTTTCCTTACGACCAGGCCCGGATTAATCATTAAGCAATATAAGCTTGTGGCATCGAAGGAACGGGGCTGCCACACATGTCTAAATTTTGAAAAACAAACTAAAATAATCCATGGATGGTTAAAAGTTTTAATACCGACAAAATCTGAGATGTTGTCAACACTAAAAGATGTGCCACATAATTCACCTCATCATCTTTTGAAACTTAAATGTATTTTTAGGGTAGTTAACAGCTGATGACTGCATACCCAGTATTCGCACCGTGTGTGTGTGTGTCGGGAAGGGGGTGTTTGGGAATCGCATCTGCTTTATCATAATGTAGAATGTAGTGTTGAATTTTATGAAAAAGAATTATTTTCGATTTAAGGTCAAGTTTGCTGATTTTTAAAAATAAAACTATTAATTAAATGGGGAAACTATGTCTTTAATTCACCACCATTTGTTTTGCGTTTCAAGACAGTTAACTCCATACTTATTTTAATAAGCATTTCCATAAAGTTGATAAGGTCAAGTTCAAGGCGCAAAATCGACTCTGCTCTATTTTATTATCTAACGAGCCAATGGACCTGGCGTTGCCAGGGATAGCATCCGGAAAAACAACTTCTACAGCATTATTGAAAACTTTTAAATTTAGCGTGAAGTAATTTTTTTTAAAAAACACCCTTAAATTTACAAAAAAAATTAAACATTTGTCTCCTATAAATTTTTTTATTTAAAACTACGACATTTCAATGAACGAACAATTGAAAACGTTTGTTCCCCGGTGGGATCCCAGTTCCCAGTAGGATACCATTTTCCAATGGAATCCCGTCCTTATTGAAATCCCGATCCCACTGTGATACCATTCCCATTGGGATACCAACCCCCGTTGGGATACCGATCCCGATGGGGGATCCCATTTTCAACTGGAACCCTGACCCCATTTGGGATCCCAATCTCGACCAAGTTTGGTGAATATCCATCAATCCATTTAAAAGCCTTTGTGGAACAAACAAACAGACAAACAAACAAACAAATCCACAAACAAATGTTCACTTTTATAAACCGGTATATACATATAATATATATGATTATGTGCACAATATTTATATGCCAAATCATGATCTTACAGACTAAATCAATTTTAAGCTCTCCAGTCTGATCTTTTCAAACAGCTGCATATAGATTTTATTTTCAACATGTAGGAAATCTGTACTGAGATTGAAAAAAAAAAAAAAAAAGAACCTATGGTATATAATGGTGACAGTAATGTTTTCCAGGGTTCCAGCTGTTCTGTCTGGAACTTCCACTAGGAAGCATTTTCCAGTGGACCTTTCTATGCCACCAAACTCTCCAGTCCGTTCTTTTCAAACAGCTGCATATAGATTTTATTTTCAACATGTAGGAAATCTGTACTGAGATTGAAAAAAAAAAAAAAAAGAACCTATGGTATATAATGGTGACAGTAATGTTTTCCAGGGTTCCAGCTGTTCTGTCTGGAACTTCCACTAGGAAGCATTTTCCAGTGGACCTTTCTATGCCACCAAAAACCCAGTGGTATTTCCGATGGAAATATTTTGATTCGTCAAGCTCAACCACCATGGGCTCCCCATTATCGTCAAAGCCACCAATCTGAGTTGCATGCTGGTTCAGATAAATCCCAATATCCTCTCGAAGAAAATTAAACCAGTCAATCACCGTGTTTTGGTTTTTAATTTGAGACTCATGCCTTGTAACATCTTGAGGATAATCAATGGCGAAACAGTATATGAGAATGACTAATTTAGATAATGGTAGATGGCTCCTAGTAAATAATGAGCCATCTCGTATACTGTTCCTCAAACGACAAATTGGACACTTCCCTATATGTTTGTCAATACCTTGATTGTGGGTTGCAAGGTTACAAGCCACATGGCAATTGTTGCATTCCATTTTATTCTTTAAAAGGGAGTGCCTTGCAAGAAATTCCATCGTTGTATTGACATTATTTGTTGCCTCACAAAGTGTGCGCATAAGCCAACTCTCAGTCGGAAGTGCTGCATCATTTAAAATTTCCGTTGGATCAACAATTTGAATCCTATTTAATCTTGGTCTTCCGGCCATTTTCAACAAAGGGATCCCAGTACACCATTTATACCGCAAATACTCCCACAGCTGCTGTAGAAGTCTTGGCCAATGTAGAACCGCTACAAATTAGGAGGGGAAAATCCATCTTAAATACCGTAGAGAGGTACCGACGGCTTGGTGAAAATGAACCAGCCTTTCAAATGCAAAATAACTGGGTGGGCGGCAGGAGACTAAAGAGGTCCTCTTTCATGCACCAGGTCGTGGAGCTGGAGAGGACAGTCCCCCTGCCCCCAAATAGAGAACGTCTGACCCAAATCCCAGTTAATCCGCCTTATGCGGAACCCTCACGTCCCTCCATACATTTGGCCTTGACAGATGCAGTAGTGACGAAGCGAAGCCCTGAACATGTACAGAGAGTAGCTGCCCTTGAGACCATGGATATGTTCACGCACATACCTGTGAAAGTGTTCACGGACGGCTCTGCCGACCTTAGAAAAAGAACTGCTGGGTACGGTGCGCTTATTCAGTACCCAGTAGGTGGACCACCTAATGAAAAGCTCTCGGGGCCTTGTGGGACTACAGCGTCAAACTTTGACGCGGAGCTTATAGCTATGCACAAGGCCCTGGAGAGAGTCCATATCACTTTGAAAGGGACGGAACATGCGGGGCTCGATATTGTTGTCTTCTCAGACTCGAGATCTGCTCTTGAGATCTTAGAGAAGAGACAGGGTACCACACGCCTGTTCGACGTCATTCACAACGACATATGC
This sequence comes from Lymnaea stagnalis, assembly GCA_964033795.1. Classification (NCBI taxonomy): domain Eukaryota; kingdom Metazoa; phylum Mollusca; class Gastropoda; family Lymnaeidae; genus Lymnaea; species Lymnaea stagnalis. The sequence continues at coordinate 272,524 of CAXITT010000803.1, forward strand.
AGACTTGGTGAAATAGGGTGCAAGGTCGAAATAAAATGGATACCAGGGCACGTCAACATCAGTGGCAATGAGATAGCTGACACTCTTGCGAAAACCGGGGCTGCCGAGCCTCAGCCAGAAGTACCAATGACTTTCTTGGGAGTCAAAAACTGGCTGGCGGACCACTTCATGCAGAAGTGGTACAGGCAATGGGCTGACAACACGACCGCCAGAGGCGTCTATTCGAACTTGCCTACTCCTAGCAAACAAGACCCATGGTGGGAGTTAGGTCGTAGATTGCAGAGTCTAGTGATGCAGATGCGCACCGAGCACTGCCCCTTGCGCACATATTTCTGGAGGTTGGATCACAACAGAGATCCTACCTGCCGGCATTGCAGCCTGGCCCCAGAGACCCTAGAACATCTGTTGACTGAATGTCCCGCACTAGATATCCCGGGGGAAGCCAGGGCGGTTGGAGGATCCTTTGTGAGGGAAATGTTGTATGGCTCAGCTCAACAGATGGAGTTGATAGCCAATTTACTAGCCGGGGTCATAAGATAGTAATCTCAGACCTTCACCAGAATATGTGCGTTAGTTAGTAATTGTGATTACAATGCACATTTATTTATAACGTAAAAAAAACGTTTAAAGACCTCGAAAGTGTCATATGGCAATATACTTGAATGCACTTGTATCAATTTAAATATTTGATATTAAATTCACTTTTGTTCGTGGTTGGCTGGCAAAATGTTTGGAAGGCTATTTGACCCCCTAACAAATAAACTTCAAGTTGAAACTTTTCAACTGCACTCGAGGCCCATGACACCAGTTTCCAACATTTGTTTAGCCCCACGTCAATCTTACCCTTGGAAATTGGTTTTTCCATTATTTAAGTGTAACATGAAGAAAAGCTTCCGATATATGTGCTAAATGAGATTCTTTAATATGTATATACATATATATCGCAGTGGTGTTTAATTTGAAAAACGTTCGTTGTTTCTCAAAAACATTAAAAGAAATTAATTGGTGGCTTAAAATTGGGTGAGTGCTTAGAGTATTAATATAGTTTAAGGGCATGTGAGGTTATGAGCCTTGTAAAGGTGGGGTTGAGGTTTGAGAGAAGACGACTTGGTACTCTTAAAATAAGCATTCATTGTTTGCATGTTTGTCAAAGGTGAAAGATAAAACTGATTTAGACAACACTGTGACTTAAGTAACTTTAGCACTAGGATCTAAGAATACAGTCATTCCTCGAATAGATGCACAAAACAGTCACTTTAAATGACGTGTTGTCCAAGACATTGTTGGTCAGCATCGGATTAAAACAAAGTTATATACCAGAAACCAGCGTTCTTCTCCATTTTCTTCTTGATTCTTCTTTAATTGTCTTTCAGGGTCGGTGTAGGAGGAGTGGACATCGTTACAAGTTCTAACTGTAAACAGGTCAATATTGCCCACCATTATGCAAAGTCCACGGTAAACAGGTCAATATCACCCACCATTATGCAAAGTTCAAGGTAAACAGGTCAATATCACCCACCATTATGCAAAGTTCACGGTAAACAGGTCAATATCACCCACCATTAAGCAAAGTTCAAGGTAAACAGGTCAATATCACCAACCATTATGCAAAGTCCAAGGTAAACAGGTCAATATCACCCACCATTATGCAAAGTTCAAGGTGAACAGGTCAATATCACCCACCATTATGCAAAGTCCAAGGTAAACAGGTCAATATCACCCACCATTATGCAAAGTTCACGGTAAACAGGTCAATATCACCCACCATTATGCAAAGTTCAAGGTAAACAGGTCAATATCACCCACCATTATGCAAAGTTCAAGGTAAACAGGTCAATATCACCCACCATTATGCAAAGTTCAAGGTAAACAGGTCAATATCACCAACCATTATGCAAAGTCCAAGGTAAACAGGTCAATATCACCCACCATTATGCAAAGTTCAAGGTGAACAGGTCAATATCACCCACCATTATGCAAAGTACAAGGTAAACAGGTCAATATCACCCACCATTATGCAAAGTTCACGGTAAACAGGTCAATATCACCAACCATTATGCAAAGTTCAAGGTAAACAGGTCAATATCACCCACCATTATGCAAAGTTCAAGGTAAACAGGTCAATATCACCCACCATTATGCAAAGTCCAAGGTAAACAGGTCAATATTGCCCACCATTATGCAAAGTTCAAGGTAAATAGAAGTACGACTAATGTGTGAACTACTTTTCACTAAGAAAGGTGCTTTCATATAGTTAACAGAAGAAAGACAGTCAGACTATATATATAAAACTAATATGTCCGCCTATTTGTCACTCTTACCGCCTCTTATTATTTGAGCAAGATGGTTATACAGCAGTATTTACACGGTGATCTACTTTAGGAAAGTAATCAGACGTTGGCAGTATCAGAATCATTGGTCAGTATTTGACGTTTTGAATTTCATTGCTGAATACGACTTTTAAGAAGCTCTTCCAATATTCTCGCCAAGACTTCAAATGTTTCCTAAGATATGTCTGTGGTTCATGTGAGTTGAGTTTTTCAAAATGAAGACTTATCAAAAACTATTTACGATACACAAGGGAACATTTAAGGATTTCTAATCTGGCTATACTATCAATTGAAAGTGATGCGGGCAAACGATATTGATTCTATAAAGTCATTGACTGGTTTGCAGATTTAAAGAACAGGAAAATCAAATTTTTAATAAAGTAAATGCAATGTTAATCTAACTATAACTTAACGATGTTTGTTGCAGTTCTTAAATACATTTGAGCGTTTCCTCCATACACGTACGGATCGAATGCCAGGAATGTCCCGTTAATCTCCATTTTAAAAAAAAAATCTTCTTAAATAATTTGAAAGAATATCAATTGCATCATGCTGACTATTTATATGTATTAAATCGCTGGAGGCAGGGACCGAGGTCAAGTGGACTACATCTTTATATAAGTCATAATAGTCATCTTTTTTTTTTTCTTTTTTTTTTTTTTTTTTTTTTTTTTTTTTTTTTTACAAAAATAAAATAGACATAAGTTTATTTTTATATAACCGAAATATGCATGATACGTTAATGAAACAGTTATTTAAAAAAAATATTAACAGAATAATCATATTTGCAATAATATTATAAAATTTATTTTTAAATAATTAGACTATTAATAATATGAAATACATTTATGTGGCAGTGGGAGAGGAGACTGAGGAATGATTGCTCCATAGTTGATGAGAATGTTTGGCTTGCTAGTTGTTCATTGACAGTGCATCCCTAATCATAGGGATCGAAATCGAGTGGAATGACCACATCAACTGTTTTTTGTTTTCAAAATAATTCAATACATATACAGAGTAAAACTAAAATAATGACAGGCAAATTTTCTGAAGTTTGAACTAAACAAAATGTTAACATTATAATAGTCCACTTGTAGACAGCAGTAGTAATTGTGGATCGCTGTTAAGCATATTTAATATTATATAATAAATCTCATAAGGTTGAAAATTTAAAATTTGTTTTTAAATAAAAAGAGTTAAAAATAAATGTTAATAACAATTTTAAGGAAACATTGCAAAGTCGTTGTTTCTACAAATGTATTTAAAATATTTGCATAATACAAACAAAAATACATTATTTTTTAATATCCTCAATGATATCAATAAAAGCATGTAGTGAAAGAAAGCGATTGTTTCCCCTTTGAACACATTTTATGTTGTTTAAACATTCTTTAAAAAAAATAAGATCAAATAAAAGAAAAGGTATGTGAAATGTTCAAATAAGAGCAAAGACAATAAGATAATATTATTTTGGCTAAGTGCCTTTCTGAGCAGACATGACAGATGAAACTAGGACAAAATAAAAAGACGAAATACTTTAAAAATCTCTATTGCAAATTCCGGAAATTTGATTTTCCAAATTCAATATTACAGATATGAAAAAACAATGAAATAAAACTCTTAAAAATAATATTATTTATAATGTTATGTTATTTTTTGAACACTCTACTTAAACACCATGAAACTCGTGGCCTTTTTTACCTGATGACATAGTGCATGACTAGGGGCGTCCTTTATATATTGATTGCCGATAATCTAAGCTCAATGACTCAAATGGTTATGAAATCTATAGTATCAGGAGCTCCCGTATGTTCAGTCACTATTTCTCACCATACCGATGACATTACGTTGTTTTAATGGGCATAAATAAACACAGCAATGCAATATCGCTGATATTCACTTTTTAATGTATATAATGAAATACAACAGGGCAATACCACTGATATCATCTCGTTGTAATGTACCTAATCAAACACAACAACAATAAAATACAGCTGACGTTCCCTTGTTTTAATCAACACTACAATAAACATAATGAATCATTAGATTAACTGAAAGTAACGAAAACTAATTAAAAAATGTAATTATAATTTCTAATTTGATGCTAAATAAAAGACAAATTCACTAAGAATTAGTTTTGAAACATGATATAAAACACCATAAAATATATGACATGTTGTTGTTTCTGGACCTTCAAGATTGACTAGGACCATAGAGTCATCCGACGGAGGTGGTGGGGGCGGACATGGTGAGTTCGTGTTTGGCCTGCTAGTCTGATTCGTGCTCAGAATAGTCTCTGGCACCGTGGGCAGGGTAAGGTTGCTGTAGCTGGTGATCTAATGCTGCTTTTGGGGCTAGCATGCGTGTCTTCATAGTGGCTCTCCTAAAGGATTTATAAGAGTGTGCCGCCTTCTTGACAGCTGATCTCTAACTGGCTTGTCCATAGCTCTCTGCACTGAATCAATTAGCATTATGCTGAATGCATTTAGTGCTGCTTTCATTGTGCCCTTTTAACTTTTTCTTTGACTTCCTTTAGCACTTGCCTAGGGTGAGTTCAACAAAGAATATATGTTTAGGGGGCCGGTTGCCGTCCATACTGGCCACATGTACCGCCCAGCGGAGTTGAGCCTGCATCAGGGTGGTGAAGAAACTCAAAAAGTTTCTATTTCTAACCGCTCTTCCAAACCTTCAGCCCTGTCTATTGGAGTTCCTCAAGGATCGGTCCTTGGGCCGGTCCTTTTCATCCTCTACACTAAACCTCTATCATCGCTCATTAGCCACCACTCAGTTTCCAGTCAATCCTTTGCTGATGACACTCAAATCAGTGACTCTTGCTTTCCTGATCAACTTGATGCCACAATCCTTCGCATACAGGAGTGTGTGGACGATGTAAAGCGTTGGATGACTTGCAACAAACTGAAGCTAAATGATGATAAAACGGAAATCCTTCTCATCCACTCTCAAAACAAACCTCTCCCTCCATTCGCTCCTTCTTCTATATCTATTGGCAACTCTGACATCACACTCTCTCCCTCTGCCAGAAACCTTGGAGTCACGCTTACGGACACCCTCTCCATGGAGAAACATGTCACGAATATATGCAGATCAGCATATAACGAAATTAGAAAAATCAGCACCATTAGACACCTCCTCTCCTTTGATGCCACAAAAACTCTCGTCTCTTCACTCATTCTTTCAAAATTTGACTACTGTAACATTCTTCTCTCAGGCATTCCTCAACACCACATAGAAAAACTTCAGAAGGCACAGAACTCAGCATGCAGACTCATTTTTAAATCAAAGAAACATGACCACATTCAACCACACATGCGGCAACTCCACTGGCTTCCAATATCCTCTCGCATCAAATACAAGTCTGCCAATCTTTGCTTCAACTCGTTCACTGACCCTCACTTTCCTGTCTATCTCTCTGAACTGTTGCTTCCTTACATCCCCACAAGACAACTACGTTCTTCCATTGACAGTAGAACCCTCTCAATCCCAAGAACTAAAACTAAGACCATCGGTGAACGCTCCTTCTGCTTCCATGGGCCCACGTTCTGGAACCAGCTCCCTTTCCATGTACGTCATAGTGAAACCTCGTCCCTTTTCAAAAAAGTCCCTTAAAACTCATCTGTTTAGGTCCGCCTATGACCTGTGATGCATCCTCCTTGCCCTACCTAATTTTCTGTTTCGGTTTAATCCTGAAGTGTCAAAGTGTCCTCTTTTTATAGCCATTTTCATTGTTTCTATAGAATAGTAGTTACTATCCTAGTGTCTCATTTGTATTTACTTAGTTTACTTGTTTTTAATATTTGTAAAGCGCTTAGAGCTTTATGATAAGCGCTATATAAAAATGCCTAAATAAATAAATAAATAAATAAATAAATGAGTAGGCTCGCTCTAAAGAACACCTCTATTTTTCGAAATTTTTTCATGCCATTGATTCCGAGGAGTTTCCTGAGTCAGATTGTGTGAAAGTGGTTTAGTTTCTTGGCGTGAATCTGGTAGAATGTCTAAGTTTAACATCCTTAATTTCGGCGGGACTGCTGAGCTATAGACCATGATCTTCGTTTCTCTTCTGATACCTCTCCTGAGAAATCTACAATATATTTTACTAGTTTTTGCGCGTCTATCATTTATTTCATTATCCATGAAGACAGTTCTGGAGAGAGTACTGTCATTTAATGGTGATGCTATTTTTAGCGTATAGCATATTAGGCGCTGGCAGATACATCAATTCAGTCATATTTGTGTTCATTGTACGGCCTAAGATGTTGCAGACCTCAGAGAAGATATAAACGCATTGTTGTATGCCGGCGCCAGAGTCAGCATTGAGTGCACTATCGTTCGTTGTTGATGGTTTTGTGTTTGTATTGGTTTTAGCTTTAAACCTCTCAAGGATGAAGAATGATCGATCGGTGCGGAATCGGACTAGCAAGACGTTGGTAGAGTCCTTGCTCTACCACTGCTCCGGCATCAAAAAAAAAACTCGTCCATCCTCCCCTAACCAGCGACGAGGCCACGACAGACAGTTCCGGCTGATAAAAACAAGAACAAAGTACAGGAGCTCCTCATTCCTGCAGAAGACAAAGGGGGACTGGAACAAACTTCAAAAAGCACACTTTGAGGCGGCTACACTCGACACATTTCTGTCTATTGCCTCCAGTATTCCATCCCAAGTTCGTAAACCCAATGCTGAGAAGCTCTTGCAACCAGTGACGTATCCCATTGAAACATCCCACAATAACATCGAGAACCTCTCTGAAACTAAGGAGCCAGAATGATCAATTCATTGATCGTCGGTCCTCAAAATAAAAAAGACGAAGAAGTTTAAAACTTCAATCAAATGGAAGTTGCGCACCACGAAGAAGGTGATGCCATATATAATGTATGATGTAATATGGGATTCATTTTATATACGTTTATGTTTTCTATAATGCCCCTGGTTGTAGGGACCGATTTCGGGTGAATTACATCTCAAAGCCAGATATAATAATCCACGTTCACAGTTTTAGTCAGATCAAGATAAGAGAGTACTGGTTAAGCATATTTGATAGATATATACCTATAATCAAGTTATGAATTTAAAGCTTTAACTTTCTTAAAAAAAAAAAAAAGCAAATCAAATTGTTAACAAATTTCAAGAATTTAAGATCAAGTATTTGATTAAAATATCTATTATAAAAATGTGCGTAATAAAAGCAAAAATAATATGTCTCACAAAATTCTTTAAAGCTATGCACACAAAGAAATTTCGAAAAGTCAGTTAATTGTTTCCCTTGAACATTTTATAAAATTTAAAAAAAAAATAAAATAAAAAAATAACCATCTTAAAAAAGAAGAAAATATTAGAATAAGGTAAATGGAAACTTGAATTAACAACCAGGACAAAAAGACACCTTTCTTAGCAGTCAGGGGAGATGAAAATTTGACAAGAAATGGATAAAATAAATACAATAAAGTATTGCCATTATTATTTGTGGAATTTGGATTTCCCTTAAACAGAATTACAGGAATTGAAAAAAAAAATTGATAAATGTAATTGTTAAAATAAAAATAAAAATTCTAACATAATATTATTGTTTCTATTCTCTGCCAAAGTTTCTTACAGACATCTTTCAATCATAACCCATGAATGTCAGACTCAATAACGTCCAACACAGCATCTAGAAACTTACAAGTACATACAAAAAAATAATAATACATTTAATGTTTTTTGAAATAATACGCTTAATACTTCATTATCCACAACTTGAGTCACATTTATAAGTAATAGTGGCTTATTCAGTTTCTTGCAAAGAATCTTTTTTTTTCCAGATGCTAAAATAACATGGACACAAGCGCTATATGTGTACTCAGTCGTCATTCATCATGGCTGCTTACAATCATACGAAGTCCATGGTGCTAAAAGTAATTAAGTCACAAACTTACAGCTCTTTAGATAATCAAGATGAATTTATCTTTTCGTCTATAAAATGTAAATATATTTCTTTTGTCTTGAGTAATTAATAGATTTATGAACATTCTAATGTGTTCAAATTTCTACCTTATACTTGATTAAACCGGTGAGTAAAGATTTTAGTTTTATTTGATTTTGACTCAATAATGACTCAAGTACATTCAACACTATGGTCTAATAATGTAGTCTTTTCACAAAAATATACACAACACAGTAATCTTAAACGACGCGTTATCTAATGCATTCCCAGTCTGCAACGGAGTTTAAACAAAATGCTATGCTAGAATCCAACGTTCTTGTCAATTTTCTTTTACATTCGCCTTTTTTTTTTCCTTCAAGGACGGTGTAGAAAGATTGTACATCATTACAATTTCTTGTGATAGACTATTTTATTTCACCCACCTTTATGAAAAGACCACGATAAATAGAAGTACAGCTATAACATGAACAACCCTTCACTGACAAAGGTGCCCTAACAAAGCAAACAGAAGCCTGGCGGTGGAACAAACTATATTGAGAATGATGGAGAAGGATAATTTGTATGTCTTATGTGGCTCCCCGACATGCCAAGGACTGAGTTAAATGATGATGATATTGAGACCTAGAAATACTCATACATTAAAAGTTTGCAAATCCGTCACTAGTGCCACCACATTTGATTCAGATTGACATTCCGTGATAACCAAGACATGAAGGTCAGACATCATGATCAGCTCGTGATAACAAAGACATAAAGTTAAGACATCATGATCAGCTCGTGATAACAAAGGCATAAAGTTAAGACATCATGATCAGCTCGTGATAACAAAGGCATAAAGTTAAGACATCATGATCAGCTCGTGATAACAAAGGCATAAAGTTAAGACATCATGATCAGCTCGTGATAACAAAGACATAAAGTTAAGACATCATGATCAGCTCGTGATAACAAAGACATAAAGTTAAGACATCATGATCAGCTCGTGATAACAAAGACATAAAGTTAAGACATCATGATCAGCTCGTGATAACAAAGACATAAAGTTAAGACATCATGATCAGCTCGTGATAACAAAGACATAAAGTTAAGACATCATGATCAGCTCGTGATAACAAAGACATAAAGTTAAGACATCATGATCAGCTCGTGATAACAAAGACATAAAGTTAAGACATCATGATCAGCTCGTGATAACAAAGACATAAAGTTAAGACATCATGATCAGCTCGTGATAACCAAGACATAAAGTTAAGACATCATGATCAGCTCGTGATAACAAAGACATAAAGTTAAGACATCATGATCAGCTCGTGATAACAAAGACATAAAGTTAAGACATCATGATCAGCTCGTGATAACCAAGACATAAAGTTAAGACATCATGATCAGCTCGTGATAACAAAGACATAAAGTTAAGACATCATGATCAGCTCGTGATAACAAAGACATAAAGTTAAGACATCATGATCAGCTCGTGATAACCAAGACATAAAGTTAAGACATCATGATCAGCTCGTGATAACAAAGACATAAAGTTAAGACATCATGATCAGCTCGTGATAACAAAGACATAAAGTTAAGACATCATGATCAGCTCGTGATAACCAAGACATAAAGTTAAGACATCATGATCAGCTCGTGATAACAAAGACATAAAGTTAAGACATCATGATCAGCTCATGATAACAAAGACATAAAGTTAAGACATCATGATCAGCTCGTGATAACCAAGACATAAAGTTAAGACATCATGATCAGCTCATGATAACAAAGACATAAAGTTAAGACATCATGATCAGCTCGTGATAACAAAGACATAAAGTTAAGACATCATGATCAGCTCGTGATAACAAAGACATAAAGTTAAGACATCATGATCAGCTCATGATAACAAAGACATAAAGTTAAGACATCATGATCAGCTCGTGATAACAAAGACATAAAGTTAAGACATCATGATCAGCTCGTGATAACAAAGACATAAAGTTAAGACATCATGATCAGCTCATGATAACCAAGACATAAAGGACAAGAAATAGAAACAAGTCAATAACTTAGATGATCGAAATCGTTATTTCAGGAAGATGTATTTTCCAAAAATCATGATTAAAGAAGTATTTAAAAAAAATGAAATATAAATTTTCAAAATAATATAATTTATAATTCTCTTGGATTTTATCTACTCTCTACATTAATAACGTTGCTCGTGGTTTTTTTACTTGTAGACAAAGTGCATGACTAGGGGCTCCCATAAAAATTGATTTTAAATCTAGGGCTATCGTTCAAATGGTTTTAGCCACTTGTGCACGATCTTCGTTATGCTCATTGACACTTTCTCAATTGTCTACAATACCTGTGTGACCATGAAGTTATAATGTGCCCAGGTATACACAACAACAATATAATAAAAAAATGAATCCTCAATGTAACTTCAGGAAACGATTTCTAATTATTTATTTACATATTCTATTTCTAATGTGATATTAAATGTACCAAAAAATAAATATAATGTATATATTAAACATGACATGATCCACCTCATTACATTTGCAGTGAAATGTAGATGACTATCAAGGATTTCCACGGGCTATTTCTTGTGTCTCTCCAATGCTCTGCACGTGTTGACATCAATTCACTGTTAACACGGCCTAATCTAACCTAGAATAAAGGCTGACCCTTCATGAAATACATAAGGCAATTACCTACGCTTTGTGCTATCTTCAGAGCCCTACCTAACCACATACCATAGTCTTACAGTTATAAACTAAATGTCTACATACCATAAGAATTAGTAACATAAACTACAATACATTTTCTATATTTAGACGCGATACCAGCACATGTGGATTATTGTGACAAAGAAAGTTACACTATAGTTCAGATTCTAAATCTTAACCCACAGGAAATTAGTTTCATGTGATGACTGCAGTTAATAATAAGTAATTTAACTGCATTTTGTGTCACTTATATACGAAATCATTCGTCTCAAACTTCTGTTTTGTTGCGTTCCTTTTTTCAAGTTTAACCCTACTTTGTTTTACTCATTTTGTATTCTTTCCATGACGTCTCCCAGTGGCAAAAGTTCATATAGACTATAAAGTCTGCCATCATGCTACGATAAATTTACGCTTCAAGGCATTCTAACGCGAGTCAAACACCACCATACATACTTACATTCATGCATCTACCTCCTGGTGACAACAACCACATATAACCACTAGTCATGACCTTCCAACTCCCCCCCCCCCCTCCGATAGGTGCGACTGTAGAGAGTACTTTGCCCATAACGTAATACTTACATTCATGCATCTACCTCCTGGTGACAACAACCACATATAACCACTAGTCATGACCTTCCAACTCCCCCCCCCCCTACGATAGGTGAGACTGTAGAGAGTACTTTGCCCATAACGTAACGGTCACTGGCAACTGTGACAACTACCACATCCCCTCCCTCTTTCTTTCCCCACTTAAAACATCATCTTATTATTATTGAACACTTGTTGAAGTCTCCTGAACCAGATGGAGCGGAAACTCATGGGACAAAAGTTAAGATATAATTTTTTAAATTTTTTTTTTCAAATCGTAAGCTGCGAATACCATAGAACGCAATCATTAACAGCTGTAGTTACGTAGTGATTTTTTTTTTATTTGGCGATAATATAAAAACTCATAAATTTACAAGAACTTGATTTAAATTTAAACTTTTAAATTTTTTTACTGGCATTCTGCGCTATATTAATAAACTGTAAGAGCTTTCTGGACAGCTAGGCTCGCGCGGCGAGACGCATCGCGGCAAGATGGACTTGTTTAGACAGATCGTTAGTCATTAGTTCACAATTACGCATAAATTATGACGACATAAATATAAAAATATTATCTGATTTAAAAAAAATGGCAGAGAAGATGAATACAAGTGAAGACGACAGTCGCAGTGAAAGCTGTGAAATAAACGAAAATGCTGATACAATTATTGTTAAAAAAGCTAAAGTGAACAGAAAATGCTATTTTGAACCTGCATGGATTGCAAACGGCAAATATAAGGACTGGATATCAACGGACAATGATTCCAACTATAACGCTGTATGTCCGTGCTGTAGAGAGATATTTAGCGTTGCATCTGGTGGTGGACGAGACGTTCGCAGCCACGGTTGAAGCGCAAGACATATTCAGGCAATGTCAACAAGGAAATTAGCTGGTGGAATGTTGCAGATCTTGACTAACGATAAAAACCATCTCCTGTAACTGCTCACAACAAACAGGTAACAGAATGGGAGGTAAAAGTGGCAAATTTTGTCGCAAGAAAAAACTTGCCACTAAGTTTAATGGACGACCTCTCGGAAAATGATGCAGTTTGGTTTCCTGATTAAAAATCGCTGAATATTTCAGCTCTAAACGAACAAAGTGATCTATGATGATTAAAATGTTATTGGCAAACTGAACAAAGAAGATGTGTCCACTACGTTGAGATCATGTCATTTTACTCTGTTGTTTGCCGAATCAACTGATATATCAACCACAGAAAAAATTGCCTTGCTGGTGATTTTCTTCGATGTTGAAATTGGTAAGGTTCAATATAGATTTTTTCGTTTAGTTGATTTAAAAAGCAAAAGCTGAGTTCATTTTTGCTGCAATCGAGGCATGTCTGGACGAAGATAAAATACCATTGGCCAATCTAATGGCACTTGGAACTGATGGAGCTAACGTAATGATTGGAGCCAAAATTCCGTGCTTCATCGTTTCAGAAGTGTACAACCAAATATATTTCATATACACTGCACATGCCATGGAGCTGCTGCTCTTTGTGCCGCTAATGCATGTAAAACATTTCCCAAATTTATTGAACAGCTATGCAGAGACATTCACAGCCATTTTTCACATAGTTGCAAAAGATTACAGCTGTGCAAAGAATGTCAAGAGTTCGTGGAAGCAGACACTAAGAATATTGCAGCTGTGTCCTACGAGATGGTTGAGCCTGTTGGGGTGTATTAATCGTATGCTAATCAATATGATGCACTTTAAAGCTATTTTCAATCTGTCGGCCGACGGAGGTTATGATGCTTTCTGGCATCAAATGGGATAAATCACTATAAATATCGAAAACAAAGAGAACAGATTTCCGCTACTTTCGAAGTTTTCACAATGTTGGCGCTTCCACATGGAACAGCATAAGTAGATCGCGTTTTTTCTCCTGTTAGTTTATTGAAAACCAACTTGAGAAACAAAATGCTATTTTTTAAACTTAAAATTCATGTATTTTTCATTGTAAATTGTTTTCCTTTTTTGACATATAATTAAATATTGTTTGTGTAATCATTATTAAAAAAAAAAATTAAAAAAAGAGTATAGTTAACTCCTATGTTATTACATTTGTGAAAAAAAGAGATGCCACATTCTATTTTTACAAATATTTATTCATATGTATCTGTTCATTTTGCTCAATGCAGCACAAAATACGTCTCAAAATGAAGAAGTCAATTTGATAAATAATTAACCTTCTTGGGTAAATTCATATGGGATGTAGGAAATAGAATGTTTACATTTTCACGTGGATGAAAATATATGTAAATCCTATGGTATTACATTTGTGAAAAATAGATGTTGCATTCTCTTTTTATAAATATGTATAAGTTCAATTTGCCAACGACAGCACAAGATACGTCTCAAAATAAATGAATGAATTTGATAAATAATCAATCTTCTTCGGTAAATACGTGTCGGAGGTAGGAAATAAGAAATGTACATTTTTACAAGGATTTCTTTTTTTTCCCGATAAATGTGATTGCATTGCAATCAATAGCTTATAAAATGATTAAGATTGTTCCTTACTTGTTACTTTAAATTTTTTTTGCAAATTTTACTAATCAAACTTGAATCTTTACTAAAATAAAAGCCGATATATAATTTTTTTTCGCATTTAAATTTATCAGGTTTCCTTATAATCTTAGAAAAGAACTATGCTTGTTTTTTTAAGAATATAAAGGAATAAAATAATATTTGAAAATGTAACATAAAAGATAATCCGAATACGATTCCTACGTGTAAAGAATCCAACGCTATACTACTGTCCTCTATCTCACGGACGACCCTCTAGCCATTCCTTATACATGTCTCTCTGTATACAAATATCATTTCTATACTAATGTTTTAAAATAATGCATATGTTATCCTACCAGTGGCTGAAGTATTTTGTAGTGTTCAAACCACTATATTAATTAAAATAAAGTCTGCAATCTCTACAATTTATGTTTAAGTGTCCATTACATCCAACTAATATTTATTGTAGGGACGTGCTGGTTTTGAAGTAGTAGGAAGCCTAACCATCATTAGTTGTATAAAGAGCACCTCTGTGGAATCTCGACCCAAAAAGATAGATGTGAAGACTAAAGAAATGAACACCAAGTCTACGAGAAATTGACAAGTGAAAACTGATATCTGATAATAATGGTCATTTGTCATTCAAGGTGACGGGGAAAGCAATGTTAGAAATGTTGTTCTCTTTCACCATTGCAACGCAATGGTCGTTGAACAGCCGGTCAAACCAGACACACATTTAGAATCGGACAAATCCTACCAAAGAACGTATAACCCTGCCATATAATCATTATAAATAACACTGTAATGTAGTTCTGACATATAACCCTGCCATATAATCATTATAAATAACACTGTCATATAGTTCTGACATATAACCCTGCCATATAATCATTATAAATAACACTGCCATACAGTTCTGACATATAACCCTGCCATATAATCATTATAAATAACACTGCCATGTAGTTCTGACATATAACCCTGCCATATGTTGTTCGTCCGTCGAAGTCGACAAGGACCATCGAATCATCCGGTTAGGGGCGGGCGGGGGGGGTTGGGATTACGGTGAGCTCTTAGGTGGCTTGTTAGACCGATCCTTGCTCGGAATAATCTATGACACCTTGGGCATGGAATAGTTGCTTCAGACGATGACCTAATGTTGCTCTTTCGGACAAGCCTGCGTGTCTCAGCTGTGGTTATTCTCTTAGCTTCATGGGATTTAGCCCCCTTCTTGACAGCAGCTCTCCATCTGGCTCTGTCCTGGGCTGTCTGCATCCATTGAGTAGTGTTTATGCTGAAGGCCTTTATTGCCACTTTCAGTGAGTCTTTGTAACGCTTTCTTTGGCCTCCTTGGGAGCGCTTGCCTATCGTGAGTTCTCCAAAGAATATTTGTTTCGGGAGCCGGTGGTCTGCCATACGGGCTACGTGTCCCATCCAACGGAGCTGAGACTGCATCAGAGTGGTGAAGATACTAGGTAGGTTCGCTCTAGCGAGGACCTCGGTGTCGGGGACTTTGTCTTGCCACCTGATGTCGAGGAGTTTCCTGAGGCAGGTAGTGTGAAAATGATTCAGTTTCTTGGCTTGACGCTGGTAGACAGTCCACGTTTCACATCCATAAAGCAGTGTCGGGAGGACTGCTGCGCTATAGACCTTGAGCTTTGTTTCTCGACTGATACCTCTCCTGTCCCAAACAGTGCTGCGGAGCCTGCCAAATAGGGCACTAGCTTTTGCGAGTCTGCCATTCATTTCATCATCCATGACGACAGATCTAGAGAGAGTGCTGCCCAAGTAAGTAAATTTATCCACCGGGTTGAGACGCTGTCCACTGATGATGATGTTGGGTTCAACGTAGGGCTTACTGGGAGCTGGCTGATACATCACCTCAGTCTTCTTTGTGTTGATTGTGAGGCCAAAGTTATTGCAGGCCTCTGAGAAGATATCAACACTGTGTTGCATGACGGCTTCTGATGGAGCATTAAGGGCACAATCGTCTGCAAACAGAAGCTCGTTGATCGTGGTATGTTTGACCTTGGTTTTAGCTTGAAGCCTCCTAAGGTTAAATACTGATCCATCAGTACGAAACCGGATTGGCAAGCCCATGGTGGAGTCCTTGAACGCATCAGACAGCATTGCGGAATACATAATACTGAAGAGTGTGGGAGCAAGAACACAACCCTGTTTTACACCGTTTGTGACGGGGAATGCTGGAGATGATTGACCGTTGTCCTGTACTCGGGCCATCATACCATCATGCAGCTGACGGATGATGTTTGTGAACTTGTCTGGGCATCCGTATTTCTTCATGATTTTCCACAAGCCAGCTCTATTGACCCTGTCAAAGGCCTTATTCAAGTCGATAAATGTAGTATATAGGTCTGTATTTTGTTCCTGGCATTTCTCTTGAAGCTGTCTAGCAGCAAACACCATATCGATGGTTCCGCGTTTTTTGCGGAAACCGCATTGACTTTCAGGTAGGAGACCTAGCTCCAGATGTGCATTCAGGCGGTTCAGAAGGGCTCGGGCCAAGATCTTGCCTGCAATGGACAGTAGTATTCATATAACGTTACACTGGAACAATACAATATATTAATGTAACGTGACACTTGATTAAAATACTGTTTTAATATAACGTGACTCTGTAACAAAACACTGTATTAATTTAACATGGTACTTGAGCAATTAACGACATTTATAGAACGTGGCGTTTAAAAACACAATGAATTAATATAACATGATGCTTGAACATCACACTGTATGAATGTAACAATAAAAATATAATTTACGTTTGTGTTCCTTTATCATTCATCAGATTGTGATAAGACGTCTGTGTTCCTATATCATTCATTAGATTGTGATAAGTCGTTTGTGTTCATGTATCATTCATCAGATTGTGATAATTCGTTTTTGTTCCTATAACATTCATCAGATTGTGATAAGATGTCTGTGTTCCTATATCATTCATTAGATTGTGGTAAGAAGCATGTGTTCCTATATCATTCATCAGATTGTGATAAGACGATGTTGAGTTGTTGTGTCACCCCAGCAAAAGTTTCTAATTTAGTACAAACTTATTTTATAATAGTCCTCGTGGGGTCGGGGGGGGGGACTCTTTATTCCTTTTCACTATAAAAATATAATTTGAAACAGCTCACTTGCACGAGTTGTTGTTGTTTAATCAAATACGAGCAAAGATATTTCATTTTTTTTAACTTAATAAGTAGGTTTCCGAATTAGTACAAGCATTTTACAATATTCCGTTTTGGGCTGGGGACCAAGTTTATTTGTTTTTCTTACATGGGGTATATGAATAAATATGATTTTGAACAAAACTACTGCATTGGTCTATGGAAAAGAAAATCACATACACAAAATACGACATTTCAGTTTGTGTGTGACTTAATAAGTACATTTTAATATTAGTAAAATTATTTTACAATATTCCATTTAGTGCCGGGGGGGCAGAATTCGTTTTTTTCTGTTATTAGCTCTAGAAATATAGTTCCCATGTGCGTTCCAATACAATTGCTCGAATTTCGAAAACAACTTTGTCGAGTCTTTGTATCAGATTTCAATTTTCTTTCTGGCACCGTGGGCCTGAAATTGTTTGTGTCGTTTATGAGCTATAGAAATATAATTTTTAACAGAGCTAATGCATGGGTGGATCAATTGCTACCAGTGTGTTGAATAAATTTTGAAAATACACTCTTCGTATATGAACAGCTGCATGTGGCCTACTCACGCGTCGAAAAATCGTTTAATTTATTTGTGTATGCACCAGACAAAAAATGTCTATATTAATATTATTTACAAAATATAATTAAAACATAAACATTCTCTTTCTTTGTGAGGCAGTACAATGCATGCTGGGTTCTCGCTAGTAAGATCGAAAGGACAAGTGTGCCATACGGGTGAGAAAATGGGGGGGGGGATGACTTTATTTTCATGAATTTACCACTTGGGCCTACAGGCTGTTCATTGCAATTGTATCCCTTATGTTAGGGATCGCGTTCAAGTGCAACAGCACTTTTAACGTAATTTGTATTGTCAACATAACGCTAGTTAAGCATATTTTATTTTATATATAAAGGTAACTTAAATTTTAAATGTTGTAGTTGTGTAGAAAATTTATCAGATACACAATTATAATTATTATTTATTCTTTTAAAGGTCTAAATGATCAAAGGTGTTTAAATTTGTTTATACATTACTATTGTATATAAAAAATTAAATTAACATCTCTCACATTATACTCAATTTCATGTATATATTGGGTTTTTTATAAAGCAAAAGCTATTGTTTCCCTTGTAAAATAATCTTAGGTTTTACGCTCTTAAAAAAACAACTCATAAATGCTGAAAAATGATTTCACAATGTCTCTTTAATTATGTACAAAAACAATAAAAAAAAAAAAAAAAAAAAAAAAAAATTTAAAAAAAAAAAAAGATAAAAGAAAAAAAAAAAAAAAAAAAAAAAAAAAAAAAAAAAAAAAAAAGAAAAAAAAAGATAAAAGAAAGAAAGAAAGAAA
>CAXITT010000803.1:292106-322577 GCA_964033795.1 Lymnaea stagnalis
AAAAAAAATAAATACAAATAATAATGTTCCTTAAATCACTAAAATGAACAATGCAACTCTTAATTTATTTGTGACTTTTAAAACAAGATGTGACTATTAAATTTTGTAAGACGACTTAACACTAAAAGAAATAGTGGCTGTTAAACACAATCTGGCACGTGCATGACTTAATAATGTCAGTCTTAAATTGATTTCAACTTAATCACATTTTAATTCATAAATTGTTAGTTTTTGTGATGATTTTTGTGTGGTTTTTGGTTGTTGTTTTTTTTTAAATGTAAAAATCTCGATCTTCATTAGTCGAACATATTGTAGACACTTTGAATTTCATAGGTATAAACCATTGCAAACAAATTAAGAACTTTATTGGCCTAACCCAATGTAAGCACACATAGAACTTCATAGATCTTACCCAATGTAAACACACATAGAACTTCATCGGTCTAATCACATGTAAACAAATTAAGAACTTAATTTATCTAATCCATTATAAACGTCAACTTTATTCCAAGGTATCCACGAGTGTGACTCAAACAATGTCAGTCTTTGTTCATGACATCACACTAAGTTTTGACAAAGTAAAAGTAATTATGGCATTAAGGCTCCAACAATCTTCATTGTCTGACAACAATGAATCAGGACCTTAGCGTTCCTTCTTTTCTCGTGGAAACACGGTTTGAAAGATAGTATGATGCCGTGAATTTTATTTTAAAATTTTAAACTGTTGTTCAAATTATAGTCTCCGACGTTCTTCACTACAACTACTGTTCTAATAGTGTCTCTGGCGTTCTTCAATATAACTATTGTTCTAATTAGAGTATCTGATGTTCTTTAATACAGCTACTAATTTAATTAGAGTCTCCGACTTTCTTCAATACAACAACTGTTCTAATTAGAGTCTCCGAAGTTCTTCAATACAACAACTGTTCTAATTAGAGTCTCCGAAGTTCTTCAACACAACAACTGTTCTAATTAGAGTCTCCGAAGTTCTTCAATACAACAACTGTTCCAATTAGATCCTTAGACGTTCTTCAATATAAATAATGTTCTAATTAGAGTCTCTGACGTTCTTCAATACAACTATTGTTCAAATTAGTGTTTCTGACGTTCTTCAATACAACTATTGTTCAAATTAGTGTTTCTGACGTTCTTCAATACAACTACTGTTCTAATTAGACTCACTGACAATACAACTACTGTTCTAATTAGAGTCCATGACGTTCTTCAATACAACTACTGTTCTAATTAGACTCACTGACAATACAACTACTGTTCTAATTAGAGTCCATGACGTTCTTCAATACAACTGCTTTTTTGATTAGTGTCCCAGGTGTTCTTTATTACAACTAGATCTCATATTAGAGTCCCTGGCATTTCACCCTCTCCCCCACACCCACCCCCATAAAACAACCATATCCACCGGGGTGTACAAATGTTTTTCTCAAATCTTCTGACAACTGTTAAATGCATGTATAGTAAGAAAGATTAAACTTAAAACATGAGCGTAGTTAGATGTGGGCGCATGCGGTGGTCCATCTTGGGGGAACAACAGACTTTATTTTATTTTTTTTTTTCCAGCGCATGTACTAAATATGGCTTCTTTATGATATTTTTTTTCCTTTATCTTTGATCGCTTTGTGTATGACGATCCTAACAGGCGGGAAAAAAAGTTTCCCCTGGCGCTGACTTAGCAATTACCCTGGATTTCATACTCCCACAAGTGAACAAAAGTAATAGTAAAGGATGAAAGTGTATGACATTAGCAATAACTGAATATAACAGGCCATTAGAAGATAAGAGTGTTAACATAGGAACTAGCGGGACAAGTATTTGTAATTTTCACTACCACACTCAAGGACCAAATTAAATGTTCCTTCCAATTTTGACTATATTTAAAATCTTACTTACTAATGATATTTTATATTCATCATTATGTTCCCAATTGTATATATTAATTATCTAACCCCTTATTTATCTATTATATACCGGTACTCTTGCTGTCCCCTATTGTCTATATCAAATCTTTTATACATAGCAATTGTATTTTAGATTTATCTTGATATCCCCTATTGTGAATATTAACTGTTTTACCTACTAATATTCATCTCCCAGTATCCTACATTTTACACTAACTCTCATACATACTAATTGTCTTTAAAACTCATCTTGCTGACGCCAATCGTCTATTCATTGTTCTGTGACGTCATTATTTCAGATTTGTAGGCACTTGATTTGACTTATTGTATTGTAAATGTTGTAATATGACGTCACGTATTATAGACATATTTATATATATATATATATATATATATATATATTATATATATATATATATATATAGTGTGCATCTAGAATACATTTATTAAAAATAAAAGTGTATAATCTGTACTAAATACACATACAGAATAGGATAAATATATATATATATATATATATATATATATATATATATATATTATATATATATATATATATATAGTGTGCATCTAGAATACATGTATTAAAAATAAAGGTGTATAATCTGGACTAAATACACATACAGAATAGGATAAATATTTTTTTGCAGTTTTGTAGTCTTCAAGCATTGTAGAATTATTGAAAAAATACATACGCAAGGAATGATAAGATTGTAAAATAAAACAATACAACAAAATGCATGTGTGAAAATTTATAAAAGTATACTAACGGGATCTTAATCCAAACCGGCATTGTGTTAATATTGGAAAACACCATCCTTCTGGTATTGGGATCTCATAGGAATCGAACATGTACAATGATCAGGATTTACCTGAAATCGAGATACCACCGGGGTTAGAATCGATTCTACCGATGGAAATACACCCCGGAAAGGGAACCCAACAGTATCGGAATACAACTGTTATCGAAATACCACGGGATTGGAATACTGACATGTTCGGAATAACCAGGGGATCGTTCATCAATCGGGATTGAGATCCCACAGGGATTGGGAAAGACGACTCTACCAGGAGCGATATTCAATTAATATCGGTATTTAATTGTTATTTTGAGCCCACATACAGGTGGATCCCACCAGGATCGGTATCATAATGTAATCGGACGTCTGCGGGATCAGAGTACTGAATGATCGTGATCATATAAGAGAGATTCCACATTGGGTTTTCAACACACCCAACCAATTCGTGATGCAGCTGGGAGGAAACGGTTGCATTGGAGTAGCTTCTCAGGGCAGCGTAGTAAGAATCATCGGCCAGAGGTTACCACCTTCGCCTCTCGCCTTATATCCATTAATGGCAACTTGTAACTTGAAATATTAAATGATTATATCCCTTAAAAAGACGTCTTTTTAGGCATTCATATCCATTGATTTTGTTTTAAAGGTAAACAATAAAAATCAAAATTGTTTTTAATAATACATAGAAGCATACACTAGTAAAGCAAGGCGGTTGTAAGGTCATTGAAGTTTTTGGGAGATATTTGTAGTATACGAGATTGAGCATTAAATAATTAATAAGAATATAAAGTGCACAACAATTTTTTAATTCTGAAACAATCCATGCATCACACTTTAATAGGTTTTTTGACATCACAGTTATTTGTCAACTATTAGATGATTGAAAACAATTAAGAAAGATATTAATAATATCTAATTTTGAATAACAATTGAAGACCTTAGTGCTAAAACTACGTAAGTCACAAAATGTTCATTTTGAGATAATCACGTTCAAATATTCTTTTCGTCTATAAAATTTGATCATTTTCGTTTTTTTTGTCTTCTTTATTTAAAGGACTTAGGTAAAATTTTTTAGTGTTCAAATTTCTGCAGTGAACTTGGCTCTACCTGTAAAGAGAAGGTCACAGTTTAGATTGATTTTACAAAAATGTGACTTAAGTACTTTTAGCTCTACGGTCTTCAATTAGACCATTAATGAACATAATTTGAATAACACTATACAATTTTAAGTGTAAATCAATGTGGTGTTAGCTGAAATATGTTTGCAGGGTTGACTGGTCAACCAGTGATTAATGGTTCCCTTAAGTGGGGAATTAAATGGTTCCCTTAAGTGGGGAATTAAATGGTTCCCTTAAGACGAAAATTAAATGGTTTCGTCTTTGACGTCCACTCTGGGGTCCGATTGTGAGTATCGCCGCGGTAAAGATACCCCTTTAAGAGACGAGCAGGTCTCATCAAATGGCCATTTTGAGGGCCATTAAAATAGTCACCCAATTCTTAAAATGGTTCTTTGTTTTCTTCACTTTTACGAGAAGGTAGAAAATAGAATAAAAAAGATTTATTTTTTTTTTAAAAGGAATAAAATTGAAAAAAAGAAAGTTAAAGAAAAGGGATTTAAATGGGATGTTAAATAAAAATAAAAGTATTTAAAAATAAAGAAAAAGAGTCTTAAAATAATTATACAGACAGAACACATACATAAAATATAAAATATCATCTATATGTTTGAAAGGAAGTTCAGAAAATTATATTATTAAGATGTGTTTTATTTCAATAGAAAAAAGTGTCTAACTAAATAACCCAACAATTTTTACCAGCATAAACTTAGGTTTACCCTAATTGCTAAATGAACAATCCATTTGTACCAACATAGACATATGTTTACCATAATTGTCTAAATAAACAAACCATTAATACATGCATAGACTTAAGTTAACTATAATTGTCTAACTTAATAATAAATTAGTACCAATAAATTATTTTTTTTAAAAATCATTTCACAAATGATTCCAACACAGAAATATGGCGTCGACTTACGCGATAATCCAAAATAAAATAATAAGCAATCATTTTAATTAGAAGGTGGTACAACAATGTGAAAAGATAATTGAAGACGTTACAAAAGATTTAAATAATAATTGAGAACGATGCATAAGTGTCAAACAAAAATTATATTGTGTGTAAAGTTGAACATATACATCAACATAAAAGAGCTTCAATACAAATATATGATGGTTAAAATAGCATTATAAAAAGATAATAGTTTGAAAGTACAATGGAGAAAGTGATGGAAACGATTAACGTCTAGTTTCTGTAAGTGATTATTGCAAGGGTTAATTACGTGCTATGCTAGCGTTGTTTGTAAGATATTTTTCATATTGTTATCATCCCACACATGATTTTGTGTTTCTGTACTTCACTTCAGTTCTACGTGTTACATTTATTCATATAAACTTTAGGACTCTAAGAATCTGCCAAAATCTCGTTTAAAAAACCTAAGAAGGCAGGTCAAGGTCGGTGATAACAATAATGATCTCTGTCACCATATAAACTTCTGATGTCAGGACAAGGTCGGTGATAACAATGATGATCTCTGTCACTATATAAACTTCTGATATCAGGACAAGGTCGGTGATAACAATAATGATCTCTGTCATCCTATAAACTTCTGATATCAGGACAAGGTCGGTGATAACAATAATGATCTCTGTTACCATATTTACAAGGTAAAAGATGAAACATCCAGGCCCACGATGGTTACCACGCACACATTCAAGATGGTCTATGAGAACATCCCGTTCCACGCCAGTTACCATATATACAGGAGATTGCGCATGATATCATAATGCTCCACACCAGGCACTACACACTGAAATTACACTGATTTCAAGATAAATATTAAACAATGCGGCTATCGACCAAGTGTTGAAAATGTTTATATCGAGAAAGAGAAAGACGCATGACGTCATTGCTAGACATAATTTCTCACTGGCGTTCTGACTCTGACGTCATCAAGAAAATCGTTTAAGTATTGTCAACAATATTAATATTTATTTTAACACTTTGCGAATCATACATTTGTTGTCATCAAGAAGGGTTTTGTTAAAAAGATTTTTAGACTAGATCTATGTCCCAAAAATGTAATTATGTTATAATAAATACAATGACTTCGTCATTTAATTTAATAAATATGCATGTCCCCAAAGACAGCATTTAAGTGATTTTATGAATGTGTTATGCCATATTGATTGAGTCAAGAATTAGTAGTGGTTTTGTAAATGTGTTATACTTTAAAGTCATGTAATAGATTTAATTTTATGACAACTATTTATATACACAGGGATATTGGACGATCGAGGATTTTCGTGAGATGTTTGTATAAGGTGGTGTGACAGAGAGAGCATTTTGGCGACTCATCCCTACAAGTAGGGAACGAATTCGAAAATATGAGAGTTCTAGAACTTTTAGGACATTTTTCAGATCGATGGGGACGAATGGTTAAGCTTTATGAATGAATACATATATTTATTTTATAATTAAAAATTCAAAGTTTCTTATGAGACACCGAAGGAGAGCTAGAAAACTTTAATTACGCAATATAATGCCAAAATAATGTTTTTTTCTTATTTTATTTCTTGTATAATTATATTGCAACAAAAGAATTTAAATATATTTATGTATCTTAAATCCCTTAATATATCTTTAAAAAAAAAAAAAGCATTTATTTCCCTTGTAAAAATATTTATGGCATAATTATCCTTTTCAAAAATGTTTAAACAAGGACATACATATAAATATATATATTTTTTTATAACATGAACCATACAATGAAAATTATTTTTAACGTTATGGCTGTAAAAACTCTAAAGTCTTGAAGGACAACTATTTGATACTTTTTTAGTACATTTTGAAATGGTGTCTTTGTTTTAAAGAAGTGTTATTGTTTTCTTAATATTTTACAAATCAAGTTAAATAAAAGTGTGTATCATGAATCATCAACGTTAAGGTTTTGATATTAGAAAATATTAAACAAATTAAATGTAAGCTAGATAAAAATGAAGAAAATGTGCAATAGACCAACTCAAAGCTAAACAATAATAATCAGGTAACAAAATATCTCTGTAGTAGTAGTCTCAACTTAGTGTCAAAACACTTGCTGTGCAACTAAACCTGAAAAATAAATATACCAACTATGCATTCCCTTCGGAATTTGAAGTCTTGGATATTCCTAGAGTATTTACAATCGTGGCTGCTCCTACAGTAGTTGAACTCTTTGCTGTTTTTAGAGTATTTGAAAAAAGCCCTGACTGTTCGTACAGAAACAAAATGTATGCATAGCTACTGTCATTGTCACTTTCTTTGGAAAGAAACAAACAACAACTACAACATAGTTTTGGGACATACGTAATTCTAATTAAATGTCCAATTCGTGGTTTAATATAATATGCTTCTTATCTCCAGATATGTTCTGAATCAGACTATGGCTGTCGGAGTTCTCTGTCAATGTGTTAAAATCTGTAACCAGAAAAAAGACATCTTTATCTTTATCTGGCTAATTAAAACACAAAACTGTCACCTTAATTGGTTGTAAAAGTTCATTAGACAATTTCTTTGATAATCTCAACACACATCTCGGGTGAGAGCTTTGTATGAATAACTTTTTAAATTTCACAGACGTCTTCTACTTAACATACAGACAATCAGCACACAGTACTTGAAGGAAGAGTTTCATGCTCTTAAAACAGCTAAAGAAAATAGATGAATGAAATAGTGAAACGAGGTATGTGGAAGCTTGAAATAAGGTAACAGGACAAAAAACAAGGACGTTTCGGCATAAAGCCTTCATCAGCCAACAATAGAAATGAAAATATAACAAATAAAAGAACACAGTAGAAAACTCAAGCAGTATTCATTCGTCTCTCCGGAAGTGGGAAAACAGGAAGCTAGAGAATATAAATATTGACACTGTGAAAAATAAAGTCCACAATAATAATGGACCAGAATATCCAGGGATACATCAACAAACAGCAATAAGAAAATAGATGAAATACAGGGAAACAGAGAAACATCACAAGGATATTATTTGATTAATACCATATGGAGATATGGTGCCAAACAGCTGAATAAATTTATTTTCCATTTTAACCCTATCTGGTGTGTTACTGCATGAAATCAATGCCGTAATGGTTACATCCAAAGCACCTTTATGTTCTTTTCGGTTGAAATGACAAGAAATGTTACCGGGTAAAATTTATTACTTTATTTTCAATGTGGCATGACTCCTTTACCTTGACCAAACCCCCTTCAAAGAATCACATTTTTGCTCCCACTCAATCATTACGTCTGTATATTAATGAACAAAATGATACAAACAATAGTTTACTGTACCAACGGGAAAGCCGAGAAAGTAAAATGAGACAAACGGCAAAGGAATGATGTGACCTAATGGAATGCTGATATTGGCTCCATACTGGCCCCTACTTTATTTGATAGATTACTGGACAGCACAAATCAAACAACCCAACAAAAACGCCCACATGCCAGTTAAGAAGGAGAGTTTCCTAGTAAATATGAAACGATGCGCCGGTGTGTTACAGTTATACCCAGTAACCAGTTAATAAGTCTCTTCCTCATGCATTCAACACTTGCATTCTTTAATCAACTGCTTTGTGAATTAGGTCAAAGGAGATTCTAGATATCAGAAACAACTGTAATTTTTACTCCCATTGTCGAGAAAAATATTTTAAAACATTGGTGGTTATTTTCTGATTAAGTCCAATCTCTCTTTAGAGGAGTATTTGAATTTAATTAATTACGGATGAAATTTTCAATATTTTTAGAATGCCTAATTAAACCATAAAGTAAAATGTGATTAAATCTTTTACTTAAACAATACAGATCAACAATCTTAAATAAAGATCTAGTTTTTTTTTAAATAATTTATTTATATAATTAATATTTTTACTTTTCTAAATTTCTAATGAAAATAAATGTATCTTTAGCTTCTTGATTACCATTACATTTTTTTTAAAAAACAAACAAAAAAACTTTGATCTACGAACATGGCTAAAACTAAAAATGTAAATTAGAGAAAAAAAACATGACTAAAAAATGAACCAATGCATCTAGAAATAACGAGGATTTTAATTAGAAAAATACATTCTCATACTAATACTTCTACTGTTTGAACAGCCATTACACCGGGTCCGAATAGCCATTTCATCTACAATGATCCTGGTCCGAATAGCCGCACCTTGAATAAAAGCTATTAGCCATGTCATAGAATAATAGTAATCTGAAAACAAAACATACCAAAAACCCGAAGGGACTTTTTATTGTTTGTCTTTCACGGACCAATTTCAAATTCTTCTACAATTATCTAACATCAAAGACAGTATTTTGGATTTTATTTGCAAACAAAAAATATTGGCAGACATTTTTCATATTTTCAATTTATTGCATCCTTACATTATTTAGGGCATCGAATTCTGGAACAACCCAAGGCTTGTCAATTCTTAGAGAATCTATTGTTCTGTAGGTCAGACTTTTAAATTAACAATAATTTGTTATATAAAAATTATCTCAATATTTCTGAAAAACTACATCTGAAAAGGAAAAAGCAATAAATCTTTCTTTTAAATAATTTTAAAGAAAGTTTTTCAGTTATATATTTTTTTTTAAGACTTATTTTCTACAAATTAAAAATAGAATTCCTCACAACAATATGTAATTGTAGATATAAATGAATATTTAAAAGCGTTCATTATCATTTCACCTGTAAGCAAATTGATTGGAACTTAACCCCCTCTATTGTTTTCCAATAGGTAAATTAAATTTGTTAAAATCTATAAAATAGAAGCATGCACAAATAATGCAATGCATATGTGGTAATTATTATTTATTTTATACTCTTTAGTAGATATTTGTAAAAGGATGTTTTTAAAAAATTATAAAATATTCTATTATTAATTCTTTATTTCGCAATCTTTAGTTTAGCTCACACAGTGTTGCAAAGTTAGCAAATTATTTGTGATAAATCGATCGTTTTACTTTAATACATTTTAATACATCAAAAAACGTTTGAAATCAACTTTAAAATTGTACTGTTATAATCATATCGATAATGTCTTTTAGATATTGATAAGAATGTTTTTTGTGTTTTGTTATCAAGTATATCAGTGTGATCATTTTAATCATGTCATTTTATCTATTGATTAGTATTTTATTGAGTTTTGTCATTAAGTATAATTGTTTTGACACGAGCCACATACTAGAGGCATCCAACAACATATTTCCTTTAACTACATAGTCACCCACCAATATATATTTCATTTAACTACAGATTCATCAACCAATATATTTTATTTAACTACAGAGCCGTCGACCAATATCTTTCTTTTTACTACAGAGCTGTCCACCAATATATGTCATTTAACTACAGAGCCATTCACCAATATATGTTATATAACTACAGAGGCTTCCACCAGTATATGTCATTTACTAAAGTCATCCACAAATATATGTCTTTTAAGTCATTGAGCTTAGATTGTCAATCAATATATAAGGGGGGCCACTGGTCATGCACTGCCTTTCTTCATGTAAAAAAGCACTTAATTTATTTTTAAAGAGGTAGATGGCAAAAAAAATTACATGATAATTATAAATAAGATCATTTTGAAGAGTTATATTGCATTTATTTGTTTAGTTTTTGTTGTTGTTGTTTTTTTTGTTGTAATCTTGGTTTTTGAAAATCTAACTTAGGAATTAGTTAGGGAGATTACTTAAGTTTTTTACTCGTCTCCTTTATGTTGTCGTATTTTCATCTGTCCTGTCTGCTTAGGAAGGCTCTTAGCCGAAATATACTTGTCTTATTGGCCTGGTTCTTAATTCAAGCTTTCAATTACCTTGGTGTTGTTCTTGTAGCTCAATTTTTTTTTCCGTTTTTTAAAGAAGATTTAAATCTAATGGTTTTGTTGCAAGGGAAACAATCGCTTTATTTCTTTACATGATTCATTTGAGATCAGTAAGGATTTTTTAAAAAAAAGCAAAGAAACATTTCTTTGTGTACAAGACAAATACATTTATCAAGTCTATCAAGAATTTTTAAGAAAATGTTCCATTAAATTGTTTATAAAGTTAATTTTGATATCTTTTTATTTAAATGAAAACGTTCGTTTTACAACTACAAAAGTAGTAAATATAGCATAAAATATGCTTAACCAGCATTTACTCTCTATTGGGCAAATCTAAGAGTGGACCTTTATGAAAATAATTAAGTCCATATGAGCTCGCTCCCTGGATCTAAGGACAATATACACACAAATATTGTTGTTCAATTGATGCTTTCGTTAATCATTAACGAAAATATTATTTTAACTATATACTCCATACTTGCATGGAGGAAACGCTAAAATAATCTGTCATGCCCATCTCATTTCTATTCTCCCATCTATATCTCCACCCATCAGGTCCCATCTCTTCCGTAATTTACAAAAAGTACAATTACTCAGCTCCCCTCTCCCTTTCATAAATAGCTTAATGGCAGTGTCATTGCTAGAGTTGATGTCACACGATACAGAAAAATATGGTTTCTCCCCCCCCCCCTTGTCTATGATGGATTTTATTTTCTTACTCTCCCTTTCATAAATAGGTTAATGGCAGTGTCATTGCTAGAGTTGATGTCACACGATACAGAAAAATATGGTTTCTCCCCCCCCCCCTTGTCTATGATGGATTTTATTTTCTTAAAATAAGTACATAGTATAACAATGATAGGAATCAATCAAAGTAATTAAAGGTTGAGATGTAGATGCATTGAAGAACTGAATCGTTAAGTTATCGTCATATTAATATTGCATTTACTTTGTTTAAATGTTCATTTACATGTTCTTCAACACTGCAAACCAGACAATGATTTTATCAAAATCAATATCCTTGACTGAATCACTTTCAATTGATATCAAAGCCAAACCAGAAAGCCTTGACTGCCTCATGGTGTTTCATAAATATTTCTTGATAAGTCTTCGTTTTGAAAAACTCTCATGACATAAAGCAACAGACAAACATATAGTAAGACACATCTGAAGACTTAGCGAAAGTCTTGAAAGAGATTCAAAAAAGTCTCATTGAACTATGATTTCTAAACATCAAATACGGACCAAGTGGCTCTGATACTGACCAAGTGGCTCTGATACTGACCAAGTGGCTCTGATACTGACCAAGTGGCTCTGATACTGACCAAGTGGCTCTGATACTGACCAAGTCGCTCTGATACTGACCAAGTGGCTCTGATACTGTCAAGTGACACTGATACTGACCAAGTAGCTCTGATACTGACCAAGTGACTATGACACTGATCAAGTGACTCTGATACTGACCAAGTGACTCTGATACTGCCAAGTGACACTGATACTGCCAAATGACTCTGATACTGACCAAGTAGCTCTGATACTGGCCATATTCTTGAGCAAGTTTCCTCCGTAAAGTACCTGGGTGTTACCATTCAAAGAGAGGTCCGATGGGATGAACATATTAACAATGTATGTAACCAAGCAAACAAGACCCTAGGGTTCTTAAGGCGAAATCTAAAGATTGGCAACTCCTGTGTGAAAGAAAGAGCATATAAAGCCTTTATCCGTCCGATTTTAGATTATGCATCTTCAGTCTGGGACCCATTTACCCAGAAGAGCATTGACAGGTTGGAGGCGGTCCAGCGACGAGCAGCACGCTTTGTCCTAAACCGCTACAGGAATACCTCAAGTGTTGGCAGCATGCTAGAAACACTAGGCTGGTCACCATTGGAGAAACGACGACGACAATCCAGGCTCTCCATGATGTACAAGATAAATAATGGGCTGGTCCACTGTTCCAGTATTAAACAGAAACTCGTACCTCTCCCCCATAGACAGCGACGAGGCCATGACAGGCAATTCAGGCTCATACCAGCAAGAAGCCAGTATAGGAGCTGCTCATTCCTGCCCAAGACAATCAGGGACTGGAACAATCTTTCAAAAGGAACGGTTGAGGCGACAACACTAGACACATTTGTGTCTATTGCCTCAAGCCTTCAAACCCCCAGTGCATGATTCCCTCACAAAGTGGCACTGGAAATCTGTGAAATTTCCTCATCAACACCAGGAACAGAAACATTGCAAATCCCATCTACATGCATAGGAGCCAAAATGATCAATAAATTGATCGTGGGCCCTTAAGATATAGAAGAAGAGAAGAAGAAGAAGTGACTCTGATACTGCCCATTGACACTGATACTGACCAAGTGGCTCTGATAGTGACCAAGTGACTCTGATACTGCACATTGACACTGATACTGACCAAGTGGCTCTGATAGTGACCAAGTGACTTTGATACTGACCAAGTGGCTCTGATACTGCAAAGGGACACTGATACTGACCAAGTGACAAAAGTACTGCTAAGTGACTGATACTGACCAAGTGGCTCTGATACTGCCAAGTGACTCTGATACTGACCAAGTGACTCTGATACTGCCAAGTGACAATGATACAGACCAAATGACTCTGATATTGCCAAGTGACACTGATACTGACCAAGTGACTCTGATACTGACCAAGAGGCTCTGATACTGACCAAGTGGCTCTGATACTGACCAAGTGGCTCTGATACTGACCAAGTGGCTCTGATACTGAGCAAGTGGTTCTGATACTGACCAAGTCGCTCTGATACTGACCAAGTGGCTCTGATACTGTCAAGTGACACTGATACTGACCAAGTAGCTCTGATACAGACAAGGTGACTATGATACTGATCAAGTGACTCTGATACTGACCAAGTGACTTTGATACTGCCAAGTGACACTGATACTGACCAAGTGACTCTGATACTGACCAAGTAGCTCTGATACTGACCAAGTGACTCTGATACGGCACATTGACACTGATACTGACCAAGTGGCTCTGATAGTGACCAAGTGACTCTGATACTGCACATTGACACTGATACTGACCAAGTGGCTCTTATAGTGACCAAGTGACTTTGATACTGACCAAGTGGCTCTGATACTGCAAATGGACACTGATACTGACCAAGTGACAAAAGTACTGCCAAGTGACAATGATACTGACCAAATGACTCTGATATTGCCAAGTGACACTGATACTGACCAAGTGACTCTGATACTGACCAAGTGGCTCTGATACTGACCAAGTGGCTCTGATACTGTCCAAGTGGCTCTGATACTGACCAAGTGGCTCTGATACTGACCAAATGGCTCTGATACTGACCAAGTGACTATGATACTGACCAAGTGGCTCTGATACTGTCCAAGTGACTCTGATACTGTCAATTGACACTTATACTGACCAAGTAGCTCTGATACTGACCAAGTGACTCTGATACTGACCAAGTGACACTGATACTGCCAAGTGACTCTGATACTGACCAAGTGACTCTGATACTGACCAAGTGACTCTGATACTGCCAAGTTATTTTGATACTGACCAAGTGACTCTGATATTGACCAAGTGACACTGATACTGCCAAGTGACTAGTATACTGACCAAGTGGCTCTGACACTGACCAAGTGACTCTGATACTGCCAAGAGACACTGATACTGACCAAGTGACACTGGTACTGCCAAGTGACTCTGATACTGACCAAGTGACTCTGATACTGCCAAGTGACTCTGATACTGACCGAGTGACTCTGATACTGACCAAGTGACTCTGATACTGCCAAGAGACACTGATACAGACCAAGTGACACTGATACTGCCAAGTGACTCTGATACTGACCAAGTGACTCTGATACTGCCAAGTGACACTGATACTGACCAACTTACACTGATACTGTAAAGTGACTCTGATACTGACCAAGTGACACTGATATTGACCAAGTGACACTGATACTGCCAAGTGACTCTGATACTGACCAAGTGGCTCTGATACTGACCAAGTGGCTCTTATAGTGACCAAGTGACTTTGATACTGACCAAGTGGCTCTGATACTGCAAAGGGACACTGATACTGACCAAGTGACAAAAGTACTGCTAAGTGACTGATACTGACCAAGTGGCTCTGATACTGACAAAGTGACTCTGATACTGACCAAGTGACTCTGATACTGACCCAGTGACTCTGATACTTACCAAGTGACTCTGATATTGACCAATTGACTCTGATACTGACCAAGTGACTCTGATAATGCCATGTAAGATTAACTACTTAAGTAGATAAATGTGTAAGCACACACATCCTATAAACGTCCCTGTGCTGTATGACAATCTGCTCAAATAACTAGAAGCTGTGCCGGTGAAAAATGGGCAACAACTTTAATTTTTGAGTTTTTCTGTGTTTCGAAATATTTGTTTTGCAATGTCCTTCTTCAATTAGTTGTGTTGGGCAAAAATATAACCTTTTTTTCCAAAGCATTTTTTCACATCTTTTTCACGATGCGCAATTATCATTTAATTTATATTTTAAACTTGTTACAGGTGGTAGGAATCCACAAGCTTTCTTTTGGAACTAAATGTCAGAATTTTTTTTTTTTATTCTAATAGTATAGCAATGTTTTGACACTAAGTTGAGACATCTGCTACTACACTACACTCCTTGCAGTAACAAGTTTTACTTGATGCGTAATGCGCATTTAATTAGTGACTGGAACATTCCACAATTTTCTATCATCTTTTATGGTCTTCGAGTCAACAACAACAGGTGAAATCTGGGTTTGTGATAAACATGATCATAAAGAATACGCCACGTCCAATACGAACGCAGCGTCTGCTAGGGATAACAGCACTGTTAAATTATGAAGTAGACACGTCCTACATAACAATACCTTACAATACATTATTTTTATTTAAAATTGTACTTAAAATGTATTTTATTTAAAATGGCATGATTTAAATTGTAATGGAGCAGTAATGAGGTAGTGACAGTACACATAGAGATAGATGGGAAATAAATGATAGGTAGAGTGATAGAGAGGGTGGAGTGGTCTCAGCAAACATTACAAAGAAGAGAGACTCACAAACATTTGTAAATATATACACCACTGCGCAGCCGAATAACTACGCTCTATTACAACACTGCAGAGACTGATATACCACGATTTAAAGAACTTCACAGCCAAAAGACAACACACTATTGCAAACACTACACAGCCTACTTACAACACATTATTACAAACGCTAAACAGCAAACTCACAACACACTAGTACAGACAGTACACAGAAACTTAAAACACGCTAGTACAAACTCTACGCAGCCCTCTTACAACACATTATTACAAACCCTATACATCCCACTTACAACACACTGTTACCGAAATGTAATACTTACACAATATATATAACGTCATTTTTTAAAGGGGATTTCAAATATGTAACAAATATTTTGAACACAAAAAAAAAATAAAAAAATAAAACTAAAGTAAAAACAAACTCTAGAAGCAATGAAATCAACATTAATTATACAATACATGACAAAGACATCTAACGTGGTAGACATATACAGAACACTACACAAGTGAGAGAAAGAAACAAAATTACAAGCAATATCCTTAAGCACAAAGACAAGAATTGAAATATTTTACATACCAAAAAAAAAAAAACAGTAAATAAAACGAAATTTTAAATTTTACAGATAACAGAATTGGTAATAGTTAAAATATTTAAAGAAAATAAAGCATCACTAGAAAGTCATATAAACTTTCTTTATTATACATGCAATGTAGTAGTAAGAGTTTGTAGCTACTCCGTTCCGACCAGGTGTCATAGTTTATATATATGGCAAGGCGACATATTCCAAAATCTTCAGATTTTTTTTTCTTTGAAAGGGAGGCAATTTTTTTCACACTTTGATCGGTACTTATCCTAGTCATTTGTTTAAATATATCATTAAATGTTTTGATATTTTAGAAATTTCATAATCATGATAAATTTTAATTAAAATCATTTTGAAACTGAACGGTATATGATTAGCCCCCTTTCAATTGATGGCGGTAAAGATTACGTCAACAAATATTAAGTAGCTGAACAAAGAGGAAAAATCCGAAAAATGAAAAAAGGGAACTTAAAAAATGCAATCTACTTCATTTGGCACGATTGTACATACAAATAAATAATTTGAAGTGCTCTTAAATATAAGCACAAGAAATTAGTGTTATTAAATTTATTTAGTTTTTCTCTTTTCAAGTAAGTAACTAGATTTGCTTTTGAGACAGACGTTCTTGTAAATTTAACATTATTTTTTTATGCTAAAATTATCGATGAATTAGTCATAGTTTATTTAAGCAGCTTCTGTATTTTGTTTGGTAACTGTATAATCCCATTTTGTTTGTATTTATGAAGTTAAGAGAGTCCTTAATAAAAATCTTGCCATCAGGCAGAATATACTGTAAGCGCAGAATTGTAATACAATTGTCAGATAAAATAAATGGCGACGTGAAATTGATTTTGATTTCAATTAAATCATTAGATCAGTAGATCGGGTTCATCATTATCTATTCAAACATCATTCTTTGCTGTTTTTATATTTCAAGCTTTATATTTAAATTGAATACGTCGACGTTTCAACGACCTTACATTGCTAGATATATGCCTTCGATACTTCATTTCATTTTGAAATTTATAACGCCGATACTTCATTTTATTGTCAGAGTTATACCTTTGATACTTCATTTCTTATTATGGGACTTTTTAAATTTGTAGTACCAAGAAAAAAGCAAAACAATTAATTTCAATCAAACGAAAAAATCTTCAGAAGATTTGGTTTAATATAAATAAAATAGTTTGGAATGGAGAATTTATCAGTTAGACAAAAGTGGAACGCCTACATGAAGTTAAGCCAAGGCCTACATCAAGTTAAGCAAAGGCCTACATCAAGTTAAGCAAAGGCCTACATCAAGTTAAGCAAAGGCCTACATCAAGTTGTACTTACCCTACATCAAGTTGAAGCAAAGCCTGCATCAAGTTGAACCCGTGCCTAAATCAAGTTGGTCCAAGGCATACATCAAGTTAAACTATAAAACAAGTCAATGTTTAACAAAGTTTAATATAAGGTCTACATCAATTTAAATGACACATTCAAAACAGTTGGAAAAAGCAACTAAAAAAACCTCATTATTTATTTTTAAAATATTAAATCTATTAATTTTCACATCACCTGCACTTAATAGCGTATTACTAAAATTCCAAACTTGAAAGCTCACCGTGACGTAGTAGCTCGTTAGAAGGAGCAGCAATACAGATGTATTTATAAATTTAGAATAGTCTTAGATTCAAACTCGAAAACTTTAACTTAAATCAACCTCCTTTGTATTTATTTGTGAGCAACAATGTTTGTATGAGAAGTTTGACATGTGTATCTATGCTGTTAATCATGTATGTGTGTAGCTAGCCATGTGTATGTGAGTTAGAGGCCGACCGAATTGAGTGCAATTTCCTTATCTAACAACACTGTCCGCAGAAGAATAGAAGATATTTCTGTTCATATTCTTGATCAGGTAATCCAGGAAATTAAATCTGCTCCACTTCCAATATTAAGTAGCCAGCTTGATGAATCTACAGACGTTGCAAACTGATCACAGTTACTAGTTTACGTGAGGTATATAATGATGTCGACTTTAAACATGAGTTTATTTTTTACAAAACTCTGCAAACAACAACTACTCCACGTGATGTATTTTACAAAATTAATTTATTGCTAAAAGATCATAATATCTCTTGGGAAAAGGTTTTTGGTGTTTGCACATATGGTGCTTCATCTATGCTAGGTTGCCAATCTGGATTTCAAAGTTTGTTACACAATGAGTCACCAAAAGTCATCGGAACGCATTGTATGATTCATCGGAATATATTAGCTGCTAAGACGCTGCCACAAGACTTACAAGAAGTCATGGAAAGTATCATAAGTTCTGTCAATTGTGTAAAGGCGAGCACTTTAAACAGTCGACTGTTTTTGCAACTGTACAACGCGTTGCATGCTCTGAACAATGCTCCGCTATTTCACACTGACGTGAGATCGTTGGCGAGAGGAAAAGTTTTGAAACGTGTTTTTGAGTTTCGTGAACAACTCAAAACGTTTTTAATCAGAAAGCAAAACCGCAGTTCGAAGCACTTTTTAGTTATAAAAGTGAACTGCACAAAATATCATACTTGGTTGACATCTTTGTCATCTTAAATGAGTTGAATGTATCACTGCAAGGATCAAATGCAACGTGCCTTGATTTGTCTGAAAAGATGCGATCATTCCAAATGAAACCTCATCTTTGGAAAGAAAAAAACCAATTGGGTGAAAATAAAATGTACATGTTGACTATCGTATCTTGTTTCTTTG
Organism: Lymnaea stagnalis; assembly: GCA_964033795.1. NCBI lineage: Eukaryota > Metazoa > Mollusca > Gastropoda > Lymnaeidae > Lymnaea > Lymnaea stagnalis. Next base: position 311,134 of record CAXITT010000803.1, read on the forward strand.
AAGAACATAACATCAAACCAGAAAAATGTCTTACGATGATCAAATCGGTGAAAGAACACTTGCACATGCTTGCAGACGAAATTTCAACGTACTTTCCAAATCTACCTCATACCCCATTTACAATTGTCAGAAATCCATTCATAGTCATAGTTAAAGATGTTTCTGAGTCAACACAAGAGGAGTTCATTGAACTTATCAACAGCGATACAGCAATAACTGATATCTCTAAAATGCCAGTTACAAAATTCTGGATCAAGTAGTTGCAGTCATACCCTTTTCTGTCTGAGACTGTGTTGCACTTTCCTCTTTCTTTCCAACAACATATCTTTGTGAAACAGGGTTTTTCCAGCTTGTTGTAATCAAGTCTAAAGATAGAAATAGATATGTTGTGGAAGATCATCTTCGTTGTGCTCTTGCTGAGACTGTCCTGAGCATTTCTGTTCTGGTAAGACAGAAACAATCTCAACCCTCGCAATGACGTTGGCTTTATACGCCTACTGTCACAAAATGTAGCAAAGTAGTTTACTGTTGTTATATTAAGACTGTTACTCATGCTTCAAGACAAAAGTTCACTTATTTTTAATCAGAAATCAATTTTTCACAATATATTGTTATGTGTTATTAATCACAATGCTTTAATTATGTTTAATTTGTAACAATGAAAATAAAATCTGCATATCAGATATTCACATTACGATTCATAACAGAGGTACAATTACAGTTATGATGTAGCAAATAAAATAATTTTATGGTTGGGGGTCGCCAACAAAATGACGAACTGTATAAAGGAGTCGCGGCATTAGACAGATTGAGAAACACTGATCTATAAGGTACATAATAAAGATACAGTTTATTTTCTGTAACCAACGGAACCATAGCATCATTAAACAGTACCTCAAAACACACCAATATATCCATATGACTACAATCATATAGCTTGACTGTAACCAACGGAACCATAGCATCATTAAGCAGTACCTCAAAACACACCAATATCTCCATATGACGTCGATCATATAGCCTGACTGTAACCAACGGAACCATAGCATCATTGAACAGTACCTCAAAACACACCAATATCTCCATATGACTACCATCATATAGCTTGACTGTAACCAACGGAACCATAGCATCATTGAACAGTACCTCAAAACACACCAGTATCTCCATATGGCTACGATCATATAGCCTGACTGTAACCAACGGAACCATACCATCATTGAAAAGTAACTCAAAACACACCAGTATCTCCATAGGGCTACGATCATATAGCTTGACTGTAACCAACAGAACCATAGCATCATTGAACAGTACCTCAAAACACACCAATATCTCCATAGGACTAGGATCATATTGCTTGTCTGTAACCAACGGAACCATAGCAACATTGAACAGTACCTCAAAACACACCAATATCTCAATATGACTACGATCATATAGCTTGACTGTAACCATGACATATCTTTTAGTTAAGTGATGTTTTAAAGATACACTTATAAACTAGTTAATGTCACTATTTCAATATACAATAAACCAGTGGTGGGTAAATCACGACTCATGAGCCGCATGCGGCTATATAGCGATCTGATGGCAACTTGGCCAGTCGGCCACAAAACGGTTTTGACTCCAAAAATCATGGTTTTTGAAAAATTCCAGAAAGGAATTGTGGCTCTCAAAAACATTGTAATCGTCCTAAACCTGACTTTTGGCACTTTTGACTGATGAGTTTTCTGACCACTGTACCACATTAATAAAAAAAAATGTATACGTTATTCATTAGCAAACTTAGTTAGGTGATAAATTCTAACTATGTTTTGGTAAAATTTGTAAAATACTAGAGGATAATTCTTTTGATTAAGTCAATTTAGACTATGTATCAATACTTGTGGGGTTGAAAGTGAATCATACAATGTCATCAACAAAAAGGGGGAGAGTGAGGAAACTGTACCAAACTAGTTGATGGGATTCGGTGTTATTTTCATGCAGAATTTTACATGCATTCAATCTAACCAGCTCACCATCAAATCAGCACGTTGTCTTAACAACAATTCATTTAACACGAAACTCATTAAACCAGCAGTTCATTTAACCAGCACCCAATCAAACCAGCAGCTTATTTAACCAGCACCCCATTTAGGTCCTACCTTTCTTATAGAACGCAAACGGCCTCTATCGATGGCTGTCTCTTCGGCAGTGCTTATGTGATGTAAAGAGTGCCACAGAGGTCCGTTTTGAGCCCGGTTATATTCACATTGTATACCAGCCTACTGCTCCTCTTGCTTGGGAGGCCTGCTGTTGAGAACCAGTAATTTGCACATGACACGCAGCTATACAAACATACCCACCCCTCTCTTGTCAAATTCTTCTGTCCAGACTTTGCTGGGATGCATTGATGATGCCAAGTTATGAATAACACTCAGCAAGTTGAAGCTCAATGATGACAAAACAGAAGCACTCCTCATTTACAATCACAAATCATCCACTACCTCAACTCTTCCCATCTCATTTCAAGTAGGTAACTCCGACATACTGTTTACACCCTATGCTAGGAATCGTGGTTTTATGCTTTCTAACAACATGTCTCTCCATAAACACATCTCTCACATTTTTGTTCGGCATACACCACTATCCGTCAGATCAGCTCCATCCGCCACTCTAGGCTGTGCTCTTGTTCACTCTCGTTTTGACTATTGCAACTCTCTTCTGTCAGTTTCACCAAACACTTCATAGAAAAACTGCAGACAGTTCAAAACTCAGCTGGTTGGTTAAGCTAGTTCTAAAGGAAAAAAAAAACAACAACGTTCACGTCACTCCATGACTCCAGTCCCTTCACTGGCTAACTATACAGGCACGCATTGACTACAAGCTGTCTGTTCACTGTCACACATTTTCATTTTGATTCCTGCACTTCCTATCTAACCAAACTTCGTTCTGTCTATTCACCCATTCGACAGCTTCGTTCCTCCGTAGACACGCGTATTCTGTCCTTTCCCAAGACACAGACTAAAATATATGGTGAACGATCTTTCTCTTTCTGCACCACCAAACAATGACATTCGTTGCCACTACATATACGCAATATACCAACTTCCCAGGCCCTCAAAACTGCTCTTAAAACACACCTTTTTAAATTATACTACCCTGACTGATTCGCCTCCTCTGACTGATTCCCCTCCTCTGACTAATTCCCTTCCTCTGACTGATTCCACTCCTCTGACTGATTCCCCTCCTCTGACTGATTCACCTCCTCTGACTGATTCCCCTCCTCTGACTGATTGCCCTCCTCTGACTGATTCGCCTCCTCTGACTGATTCGCCTCCTCTGACTGATTCCCCTCCTCTGACTGATTCCCGTCCTCTGACTGATTCCCCTCCTCTGACCAATTCCCTTCCTCTGACTCATTCCACTCCTCTGACTGATTCCCCTTCTCTGACTGATTCCCCTCCTCTGACTGATAAACGATCTTGCCTACTGCCGTCCATTATGTGCTTTGTACAATTTCTGGTGTGGGTGGGTGAATATACATTTGCTTTTTTTTTTGGCTCCATGCTGTCTTTTATTTCTTGTATATATTTTTTTTTAATGTCATGATTAAGTCTCTTTTCCTAATATTTTTATGTACAGCTCATTAAGCCCAGTCCTAGGTTGAGGTACAGTACTATATATGGCCACTAGTTATTATTATTATTATTATTACATGCAACTCACGCAAAAGAATGGAAGCTCTTGTAGGCAGATTACATTGGTAGATTGAAACATTCCCACAACACTTTTGACGCCCCAGGTGCATAGCTGTATCATCCACAGGGCTATCCAGCGGCGATGAGAGGTTCGATGTGTCGTTGGAATGCATAATCCTAGAAGAAGAATCTCAGGCCTTGTGGACAATCGTCTTGTGAAGTCCAAACCATCGTCAGCGTGTGACGGACACAAGCTAAACATAAAAAAATAATAATAAATATGGAAATTATTTGTATACATATATTAGTGGGAAGGGGGAGAGTAGACAGTGTCGGTATCGAATTAGAGACATTTGGTGGAGTATTTTTAAATATGATAAATGAATCTAATTTTTTTTCTAGCGATTACTTTTAACAATTATTTAACAAATTCACGACTAATGTATCATACGTGTTAGGTGGGTGTGCGCGCATATAATTACTTTAAACAATTAAAGTTTTGGCCTTACAGCCTGTTTATTACCATTGTATCCCTAATGATAAGGATCGATATCAAGTAGACTACCACTTGAAAAATGCAATTGCCTTTGATGACTTCTTGGGAGAGTGTAAACATTGGTTAAGCATAGTTTGTATAAAATATATTTCCCTTAAATTTGAAATGTTGTAGTTTCGTAAAAAAACACGTATAGTTTGAGAGATAAATAAATTTTTACATATGTTAAGGACTATATGTTTAATTTCTTATTGTAAGATTAAAAAAATTACACACTTGTAAAGAAAGTTAAAAAAGATCACATTCATACTCAATTTTATGTCATTTTTTTTTTATTAAATGATAGTTATTGTTTCCCTTTAAAAAAATGAATCGTCTTTTATGCTCTTAAAAAAAAACCTATAAAATTGAAAAATATTGTGGATAAACAGAAACGTTAATCAGTATTTAATTAATATTTAAATTATTAGCGAGGCAGCTCCAACAGTCACTGAAATTTATTTCAATTTTTTTTCTTTTTACTTTTTTTTTTTATTTTTAACTTCTCTTTTTTTTTCATAATGATTTTTTTAAAAAAAATTATTTAGGAAGTGCATTAAAATATTTACAAAAGAAAAATACCTACATTTTAACAAAACAATAAAAAAATAAGTATATCGTGTACAGAAAAAATCTTATTACATAATAGTTAGTGTAAATTACAGTTACATAATGTGGCTATATTTACATTTCTATATAACGCATTTAAAATGATATAAAAAAATAAACCTAACTATAAAATTGTTTAAATACGTTATTTCTTGTTATTACATTTTCTTCATTTATGTTTTGGATTATGTTTTGTTCAATTGAAAAAGTGTCCCCAATGTTGTGTTTGTCAAACAAAGAAAGCCTATCGTGGTGCATTCTTGTTTTCTGTTAAGTGAAAGTAACTTTAAAAAAAAAAAGAAATTAACTTTAATGTAATTGTAGATAATATCAGCTATGAAACATATTTTTAAATGTTCTTTATTAAAGATTTAAACACACTTGTCTATTAAAACGAACACATTTATAGCAATAATATTCCCTTTCAGGATGCGACCATCATTACGGATATTTCGACATCACTGTTAATTTTAACTTCTTATATGAATGAGTAAGCACACAATATTTTTACCCTACTCCCCCGTTTCACATCCCCCTTCCCGACTCCCCCACCCCCCATTTGTTTCTGCATTCTAAATCACACCCACAGCTGCTGTAGAGGTTTTTGCCAATATAGAACCATCACAAATAAGGAGGGGAAAAGCAATATTAAGTACCGTAGAGAGGTACCGATGGCTGAATAAGAAGAATCCGTCATTTCAGATGCAAGAAAACTGGGTGGCTGGCAGGAGACTAAAGCGATCTTCTTTAATTCAAGGTCACAGTGCATTGGATCCAAGGTCATGTCAACGTCAAGGGGCATGAGGCACTCTGACGAAAACCGGTAAAGGTAGTAGGCAGACAGCACGAACCCTAGATGCATATTTTCTGCAAACTGCTAAACAAGACCCATGGTGGGCGTTAGGCGCAGACAGCAAAGGTTAGTGACGCAAATGCGCACGGAGCATTGTTCCATTGGCAAATATTTCTGGCGGCTGGATAACAACAGGGATCTTGGCTTCCGGCAGTGCAGCCTGGTCCCGGAGACACTAGCGCACCTATTGACCGAATTCCTTTACTAGATGTCCCTTGGGGAGCCAGGGCTGTTGGAGAGCCGTTTGTGAGGATACTTTTGTTTGGCTCAGCTTAGCAGATGAACCCGGTAGCAAATTTACTATACGGGGTAATGAGAGAATAGTCTCAGACCTTCACCAGAATATGTGTGTTATCTAGCTACGTCTCTGTCAAACAAACATTCTAGTCGCACCACTGTAACCGATTACTCTAACTTCGCCAATGTCATCAAACATTCTAGCTACGCCTTTGTCAACAAACTTCACAGATTGTGATAGGAAGGATAGTGAAGCTAATGAGTCTTAAACACAACAATGAACGTTTATCCCTCGATTTCATAACAAATGGAATGATTAGAAAAAGTGTTTGTTTTTAAATGAATAAAACGAGGATCTGCTAATGACATTAATGTGCATAGAGATGACGCGAAAGAGAAAGCCACCAGATAGGAAGGGAAACAAAGAGAGGAAATGATAGTGAGATATTGTGGGATGGCAGCGTTGTGGCAAAGGAGGGGGATCGGGAGGACAATGGGCTTTGGATGGTTGATAATTTAATTTGGATCCCAAAAGTCAGGGTCAAAGTGGAGACTTGTCCAGGTGAAGAATTAGTACAAATTTTTGATGCCATAATTAGCCATTTCATAATTATATTTATTTACTACAGAACATTAAATTGACAGTTTTGATAAGAATATAAATAAGTTTAAAAACAATCTAGTACAATTTTAAATGGTTAAGGTATAATTTTATTTTAGATTGCTCTTAAAAATATAAAATCTTGATAATATATTAAATAAAATGTTTCACACACTTTAAAAATAAATACTAAAAAATGAAATATTATTTGCTTATGTCCCTTGAAAAGAAATGCTTGAGGTATTCCCTTTCGATTTTGTTTTTTTAAAGGTTCAATATAAATGTCAAAACTTATAATTTTATAAAATATAGAAGTATGCAGTAGCAATGTAAGACAGCAGTCAGAAACTTGGAGTTTTGAGTGAAATTAATTTTATTCTTTTTAGTTCGTTTTGTAAAAGTTTTTAGAAGATGGCGTGATTTTTATTTTGTTTCAGTTATTATCTGATATTGATATTTCCAGTCTGACTTATCGCTGTAAATGTATCTAATGACTTTTTGGCCTTCGAATTCGATTGTTTTGATGTAATAAATATTAATACTAGAAATTTAAATAAGAATAAAAAATTAATTTAAAAAAAAAAAATAATATTGATTGAATAAGTCGATCATGTCTTTAATAAATTGATTAATTGGTACATTGTATTTTGTCATTAAGAACAACAAAACATTCATACGAATCCCACAGTTGAGAGCAACAACACAGTCATAAATGTTGCAAACTTAGGAGCAACAACACAGTCATAAATGTTGTAAACGTAGGAACAACAACACAGTCATAAATGTTGCAAACTTAAGAAAATTAACAATCAATCAATGAATGTCCTAAGATCACTCTCGTCTCACTGACTCTAAACATCATAGAACTCTAATCACTGACTTAATCTTCAGACAACTCTCATCTCTGACTTCAATTTTCAAACCACTCTTATGTCCCTGACTCTAAACTTGAGACCATTCGAATCACACTTACCAACCAGAATTTGCGTCTTGTCACAAAACAACATAACTCAGAAAAATACAACTCACCAAATTTAAATTAACAAAATAAAAATTTTAAATTTATACATAGTCACAAACGGTATTCAAAATTCTGTCAATTTAAACTAATTTTTCATGTTTTAAGTAAAAATATTACCTGAATCCATGAAAAACAATATTCAAACTGTTAAACTTACCAGTAAATCCTAGTTTACAGAGGAATCCTCTCACAGGGTCACATATGACAGCACCACTACTAGTACCACAGGTACAGTCATTGCTACAATTGAATCCCCTTTTACCTTGACCACAAGCTGCATAGAGCAGGTCACACAGGTTCAAGTGATCACATGTTTATTCATTGATATCTGTTAAAATAGAAGTATGGAAACATTTTTTTTTGCAACTTAAGTTATTTAATTTTTTAAAATATATATTAAAAACAAAAGCATTAATTTATAGACTGTAACACGTGCTAATCTTTTGAAGATGTAACATGGCTAAATATTGCTATTTTGTGGATGGCCTGCCGCTATCACTTGAATTATGATAAATCTCTCTCAATCAATAAGTTATAATATTGTCCAATGAATAAATTACATAGTACTTCATTAGATTTTATAACCACGTCAATAATAAGCCTTGCTCTAAGGATGTCCTGCAATAATTATTCTGGGATGCAACAATCACACACTTATATAATATTCCAAATCACAATTGAATCTCAAAACTTCCATACTTCATTAATCCATACATGAGAGAATAAAAAGATGTCTGCTCCCTGTCAGATAAAATGGTACTTTGCCTCAATCTACCAACGAGTGAGGTCTACCTCAGCACTAGAAAAAATATAGTTTCCACCTTTTCTCGTGATTCACAAATGATTACAAAGTTATAATCAAATTACTACGCCATCCTGACATGTGTCGCGTGTAGATTTACAGCCAACTTGGTCTATTACATAAAAAAATTAAGACATTTTAATTATTTTTTTTTCACATAGAATTTTAAAAATATATATATATTTAATCAACACAGAAAATTCTGGTTTGGTCATGTCAAAAAAACATACAAAAAACATTAATAACTATCGACTTCTCAGCTGACCACTCACCTTGGCACGACCAAATTCCTTGAAGACTGTAGCCTTTTTTACACAAATAATAGTCAGTGGTAGTACCCTGTATAAAAGTACAGATGTCATCAAATTTGGGATCACACACAATGTCACTTGAAATTCAGTTAAAAAAAAAAATTGTCACTCATTTACATCTGTGTTAAATACGCTATAAACCTTTGCAACAGTTGTTCTTCTTTTATATACATTTTACCAAAGCTTTGCTAATTTTAGCCTTATATTCATTAAATCGATTACAGAAATAGATGACTTCTTTAAAGCCCTTTTCAAACATTAGAAACGATTGTAAATTGAAAGTTCATTTTTAAATAAAAAGATTTACAAACAAATATTAATAGCACTTTTAAGGAAATATTTCACAGCCATTGTTTTTACAAATGTATTTTATACATATGCATATCAAAAAACAAGATTAAACTATTTTACTAGATCCTTAATGATATCAACAAAAACATGAAGTGAAAGAAAGCGATTGTTAGCCCTTTAAACACATTTTATAGGGTTTAAACTTTCTTTTTAAAAAAAGAAAAGAAAAGAAAAGTTAAGTGAAAGGTTAAAATAAGAACCAAGAAAATAGAAAATATTAGCTTGGCTAAGAGCTTTTCTCAGCAGACATGACAGATGAAATTAGGACAAAATAAAAAGACGATATAAAAACATTAAAAAATCTCTATTGCAAATTCCGGAAATTTGATTTTCCAAAACCAAGATTACAGAAGTGAAAAAACAAAGAAATAGGCATCTTTAAAATAGTATTATTTATAATGCTATGTTATTTTATGAACCCTCTACTTCAACAACATGAAACTCATGGCCCTTTTAACCTGATGTTATAGTGCATGACCAGAGGCTCCCCTTATATATTGATTGACGATACCACTGATATCACCTTGTTTTAATATACCTAATCACACACAACAGCAATAAAATACCTCTGAAATACCCTTTTTTTAATCAACAATACACTAAAAAAAATGATAATTAAATTAACTGAAGGTAACGAAAACCAATTAAAAAAATTAATTATAACTGCTAATTTGATATTGGATATAAGACAAATGCAATAAGAATTATTTTTAAAACATGATATAACACCATAAATTATATGTTGTTGTTGTTTCTGGACTTTTAAGATTGACTAGGACCATCAAGCCATCCGACAGTTGGGGGGGGGGCATAGTGAGTTCGTATTAGGCCTGCTAGACTTATCCGTGCTCGGAATAGTCTCTGGCACCGTGGGAAGGTTATGGTTGCTGTAGCTGATGATCTAATGTTGCTTTTGGGCTAGCGAGCGTGTCTTCATAGTGGCTCTCATACGGAATTCATAAGATTGTGCCGCCTTCTTGACAGTTGATATCTAACTTGCTTGTCCTTAGATGTCTGTACTGAATCAACTAGCATTATGCTGAATGCATTTAGTGCTTTTTTCATTGTGTCCTTTTAAACTTTTCTGTGACATCCTTGTGAACGATTGCCAAGGGTGAGTTCACCAAAGAATGTCTGTTTAGGGAGACGGTTGTCTTCCATTCGGGCCACGTTTACCACCAAGCAGAGTTGAGCCTGCATTAGGGTGGTGAAGATGCTAGGTAGGTTCGCTCTATAGAACAATTCCTTTTTTTTTTGACTGTTTGTCATGCCATTTGATGCCGAGGAGTTTCCTTAGGCATGTTGTGTGAAAGTGGTTTAGTTACTTGGCGCGAATCTGGTAGACTGTCTAAGTTTAACATCCGTAATGTCAGAAGGACTGCTGAGCTATACACCTTGATCTTCGTTTCTCGTCTGATGCGTCTCTTGAGAAATCTGCAATATATTTTTTTTAGCTTTTGAGCGTATGGAATTGATTTCTTTGTCCATGACGACAGTACTGGACAGAGGGCTGTCCTCTGATGCTGATGCTGTTTTTAGCGTAAAGCCTACTAGGCGCTGGCTGATACATCACTTCAGTCATCTTTATGTTGATTGTACGGCCCAAGTAGTTGTAGACCTCAGAGAAGATATAAACGCATTGTTGTATGCCGCCTTCAGAGTCAGCATTGACAGCACTATCGTTCGCAAACAAAAGGTCGTTGATGGTGTTATATTTTTATTTGGTTTTAGCTTTAAACCTCTTACGAATGAAGAATGATCTATCGGTGCGGAAACGGACTAGCAAGACCTTGAATACAACTGAAAAAAACCTGGCATTTAGTTAATAAAGTATTTATTAAAATATTGACAGTTTCTATCACCTGTACCCACTGCTCCGGCATTAAACAGAAACTCTTCTATCTTCCCTTAGACAGCGAAGACGCCACGACAGACACTTCCGACTGTTAAAAAGAAGAACAATGTATAGGAGCTCCTCATTGTCGCCAAAGACAATATTGGACTGGAACTCTGGAACTTGCCTACAAAAGCAACAGTTGATGGGACTACACTTGACCCATTTGTGTCTATTACCTCCTTTTTTTCCAACCCCCATTTCGTAACACCATTGCTGTGTAGCCCTTGCAACCAATGAGGTAGCCCTTGCAACCAATGAGGTATCCCCATGAAAACCATGCACAGTAACATAGAAACCCGTCTTAAACAAAGGAACCAGAATGATCAATTCATTGATCGTGGGTCCTCAAAATAAAGATGAAGAAGAAGTTTAAAACTTCAATCAAATGGAAATTGCGCACCACGAAGAAGATGAGAAAAGTTTCATTTTTTAAGAGAATTATTTTATATATTAACGGTTCACGAACAATGTATTGATCATTTGAACACCTATGCATAGACGGGGGATTTGCAATGTTTGTGTGCCTAGTTTTGATGATGATAGTTCA
>CAXITT010000804.1:0-19018 GCA_964033795.1 Lymnaea stagnalis
CAACCCGAAACAGAAAATGAGGCAGGGCAAGGAGGGTGCATCACAGGTCATAGGCGGACCTAAACAGATGAGTTTTAAGGGACTTTTTGAAAATGGACGAGGTTTCACAATGACGGATATGGAAGGGGAGCTGGTTCCAGAACATATACATCTTTATATTATATCACATTTTATGTCCACCACATTATTGTATTCCCCATATATTTGTATTCACCCCATATGTGTAAGCAAACCATATCTTTCTATACCCCATATCTATGTATTCACCCCATATGTGTATACAAACCATATCTTTCCATTCCCCAAATCTTTGTATTTACCACAGTTTTGTATTGACCAAATCTTTCTATTCACCACATCTTTGTAGTCACCACAAGATGTCCAATACGCTTGTAATTCAATGACCAACTCGTTAAACACGATGTTTTGATGAATATCTTTGTCACAACTCACACTGTGAAACTAGCAGGTGAAATAGTATTACATTGGAGCCAAGAACAGATGCGTTTTTAATGAAGTTGCAAACGTTGGACTTTAAAAGAACGATCAAAGACAATCCTATTAGAATGAGTTAATAGGTCAAAAGAGATGAAAGACATGAAATGATGGGGCATGTATATAAAGTGAAACGTTCGTTTCTCAACTACATTTTCCCAAGGCTTAGAATCAGGTAATTATAACTTACTCCTAAGGTAACTATAACTTGTTTTCTTTATAGAAATTAATTATAATGAATAAGTTTATTAGGTTATTGTGCTTATTTGCAATGTGCTATTTTCAACAGTTTCTTTACGTTACCTATAGGCTAGAGCTGTTGTCAACAAGAATCCTTGTTTCCACTATCGAGTAGAATTTCTGCAGACCATCAATGAAGATGATAAGTTGTATTGTGGTGTTGTCTCTTGCACTAGCTTTGAGCTTTGCTAGCAGTCCAGACGCACTGACTGACACCGAGAAGACTGCTTTTGTCAGCGCCCACAATGATGTACGGGCTGCTGTTGGGGTCAAGACATTATTGGTAAATTCAATGACCTTAATGTTTGTAGGGGTAATAAGGGGAGAGACTGCAATCAGGTTAGTACAAAATAAAATGAGTAAAACAGAGTATGGTTAAACCTGAAAAATTAAACGCAACAAAACAGCGAACGTGTCGGCAAAAGCCTTCGTCAGCGAACAAAACAACAGAAAAAACGTTATAAAAATAAGAAATAGCACTTAGCTGGTAAGTAGTATCTGTGGGCAGCAATATAAGTGTGGCAGAAGGAAAATGAGTGAGAGTTTAAATAAGCAGCGGCGAAAAAAGGGGGGAGAAAAAAGTTCAATGTGATAGGTCAGAACGTGGTGGGGCGGAGCTAGGGTCAAGCTGTGAACAGAGACATAACATTAATCCCATCTGGCGTCAAAGTGCCGTAAGTCAGGATAAGTCTGTGTTCCAAATTGACCCGGCTGGCGGTGTTAGTGCTGGCCACAATCGCACTTATTGAAAAGTCCGCCTTGCCCCGGTGGTCGCTACTATTGAAGTGTTTGGAGACGGGACACTGTTTATCTTGTGTAATGTTTCGGAGGTGTTCGGTACACCTGTCCGAGAGACGGCGTCCAGTCTCCCCTATGTATGTCATCTGACAGCGGGTGCAGACAATGGCGTAGATAACGTTGCGGCTTGTACAGAGGAAACCGTCGCGTATCTGAAAACTGCCCTTGGGGAAACGTATGCGTTCAGTCTGGACGACAAAAGGGCACGTGTTGCAACTAATGTTTGTAGTTGTTATAAGAAATGTCCGAATGATTAATTAAAATCTAGGGTAGCCTTTAAAGTGTGTAATGTTCCAAACGTTTGCTTCTATCACATTAAGATAGGATGTATCGTTACAGACCGCAAGTTTACTATCTACATGTTCTAATAGCTGGAACTAGGTTATGACATGTAAACACGCACTGTTGGCGACCTACTATTTGGAATAAGGTTAAGATGGCCTCTCACCCTGTTAAGGATCTAGTAGTGGGAAGTAGGTTACGATATGTCATCTCACCATGTTAAGGATCAATTAGTTGAAAGTAAATTACGATATATCATTGTACCCTGTTATTATCTAAAAACTAGACTAGTTGAACGAAATAAATGTTTAAAAAAATGGATTCAGTTTTTGCAAGCAACAGACATTATAAAAATTGTTTGTGGCTAAAACACCATGTTCATAAATTAGTTGAAAAGTAAATTACGATATATCATTGTACCCTGTTATTATCTAAAAACTAGACTAGTTGAACGAAATAAATGTTTAAAAAAATGGATTCAGTTTTTGCAAGCAACAGACATTATAAAAATTGTTTGTGGCTAAAACACCATGTTCATAAAAAATACCATTGATTTAAAATAAAGTTATTGCTTTTGTTGTGCCTGTGATTTTATTCCTATTTTTAGGTTTGGAACAACACATTGTCGTCATTCGCGGAGACCCACGCATCCAAGTGTGAATTCAAACACAGCTCTTCCAAATATGGGGAAAATATTTTCGCATCATGGCGTAAGGTCAAAACTTTATAACAAAGGCATTTTGTTTAGGAATTAATTTATTTTAGATAACATGAACAGATTTCATTTAAAAGACTTATTACTGATCACGTGAAAGTACAATCTGTTATTTTTCAAAATAATAAAAATAATTTTTAACGATGCTTTTCGTCGTTCTAAGAATCGTATATCTTACGTTATATATCTCTCTTGAGAACAATAGTTATAAAGGTATCGTGTATTCAACCATTTGGTACTGTAAGAAAATGTATCATCAAACTAGAACTAGCGGTACGTTTATGCTTAACCTTTATTGCCAGCACCATACGCCAGCCAAGTTATCAACATATAAACAAGTCATTTCACTTTAACAAATTTAAACATAGGAAATACATTTTTAAAAAAAGATTGGTAATATTTATAGTTAAGGAAGTTTATATTTTAATATCTATTCCATATTTATATTTATATCAAATACCATCTTTATATTTGATTCTTATACTGTGTATATCTTTTATATGTATACCATGTTTATGTTAGATATTTATATAAAGTTTCTATTTAATATTTTTACTAAATTCGATGACAATAATAATAATATATTTTAATCAGCTGCTTATTTGAATTAGTCAACTATAAATATCATTGGTAACTTTAAATCCAACTTAAATTAGCCAATAATAAAGATTGTTAATAATTTGACATTTAGCTTAAACTAGCCAATTATAAAGATTGTTGTTAAGTTGACACTAAACTAAAACTAGCCAATTATAAAGATTTTTGTTAAGTTGACACTAAACTAAAACTAGCCAATTATAAAGATTTTTGATAAGTTGACACTAAACTAAAACTAGCCAATTATAAAGTTTGTAGCTAACGTCCAGCTTTATTTAATACATTGTAGTGACTGTTGTTAACTTGACATACAAATTTAGCGGCAAATTACGACCACAAGTCAGTGGCCCTGGACTCTCTCAAGTCTTGGGCGTCTGAAAAGAAGTTGGTAGATTTCAATGACTGGAAGTGTATTGCAACAGGGGCATGTGGGCATTACTCTCAGGTGAGAACAGATCGAATGTATTGATTGGTTGATTTAATCCAAACACATTTTTTAAGCATAATAACATCCCGTAAGTTATTAAAAAGACATTAATCAAAGTGTATGATAAGAACCTGGAGAAAGACGAAAGAAAACAGCAGACGAAATTAAACCAAATTTTTACTGATTCAATGGTGAACTTCTTAAATTTAACACATGTAAGTTAGGATTAAACATTTTAGAATGTATATAAAATTCAAAGAAAATTGTAAATCTCTCAAAATATTTCATATAGTATTTCGATAGGTTCACAATGTACAAGTAGATAAGCATCTTTTATTCTATCTCAGAAGAGCCAAGAAGTAAGAGCAACAAGAGAGGGCAATATCTGTTCGTGAATCTAATTAACGTTTAATCTTAAGTAAGGGAGACAGATCTGGGTTAAAAAAAAAGATTGTTGATGATTCACATATCACTGCCAATTCTCTCTCCTGTACTTTAGACATATCACATATCACTGCCAATTCTCTCTCCTGTACTTTAGACATATCACATATCACTGCCAATTCTCTCTCCTGAACTTTAGACATATCACATATCACTGCCAATTCTCTCTCCTGTACTTTAGACATATCACATATCACTGCCAATTCTCTCTCCTGTACTTTAGACATATCACATATCACTGCCAATTCTCTCTCCAGTACTTTAGACATATCACATATCACTGCCAATTCTCTCTCCTGTACTTTAGACATATCACATATCACTGCCAATTCTCTCTCCTGTACTTTAGACATATCACATATCACTGCCAATTCTCTCTCCTGTACTTTAGACATATCACATATCACTGCCAATTCTCTCTCCTGTACTTTAGACATATCACATATCACTGCCAATTCTCTCTCCTGTACTTTAGACATATCACATATCACTGCCAATTCTCTCTCCTGTACTTTAGACATATCACATATCACTGCCAATTCTCTCTCCTGTACTTTAGACATATCACATATCACTGCCAATTCTCTCTCCTGTACTTTAGACATATCACATATCACTGCCAATTCTCTCTCCTGTACTTTAGACATATCACATATCACTGCCAATTCTCTCTCCTGTACTTTAGACATACATTAAATACCAATGATATTCAAATCTGAAAACTTGCTGATGGTACCACCAACGTTGGATGAATATCTGAAGGAGAAGGCTTACACCGCAACTTAGTTACAAGCTTTATCAATTGGTGCGATGAAAATTTTCTCCAGACGAATGTCTCAAAAACAAAAGAAGTTACTATTACACTTCTTATTACACTTATTAATTAATGCCCTGTTATCTTATTTCAAGCTTCCACATACCTCGTTTCGCCATTTCATCTATTAATTACAGGAAGGTGCAACAACAGATTGCAGATATCAACATAAAAAATCAAAGTGTAGAGAAAGTAGAGGCATATAAATACTTAGGTGTCACCAATAACAGCAAGCTGACATGGCATAAGCACGGCCGAATACTGTATAAGAAATTCAAGCAATGACAGTTCCACCTAAAAAAACCTATACAATTTTGGCGTAAACCAGCAAGTCGTTAATTTATTCTACAGTGAAACAATTGGAAGCCTACTTAATTTCAGTATTACCTGTTGGTGTGAGAATTCACCTTCTAAATCATATAAAATACCGCAAAAATCAACTATTGAAGAGAGCTAAGAATATAAAAAAAAACGTAACATCTTTCACTTGAAGACCTATTTAAAGACATATGTTATTGTAAAACATTTTGGATTCTACATTTTAATTCATCACAGATACTTATGGTGTGAACTGAGTGCATTCGTTTTCTCTCCGCTTCGTGATGGTCCCAGCTTGACCTTTGCTCTCAGTTGCCGAATCACCGGAAGAGTCTCATATTTCAATATAGGCAACGGAGTGCACCCCTCTCGCGTTCCTCTCCTTTTTCTTGCCGCTCCATTTGCTGAATCGAACCCGAACGTTTTAACTCGTAACTAAAATTCCTCCCAATTTACTCTCAGCAAGTGATTAGACCAGCCGCCAAATTGGCCATCAACACTTGTTTTGCTGTAAATTTATAGTGTCAATCTATCATCCATCTATCCATCTTTTAACCCATCCGTCGGCCTGTCTGTCTACCTGCCCTAAATTATGTTTTTGTCATTAGTCATCTTCAATGTGCCACGGGTACCCGTAGAGTTATCACAAGTCTTTCTCTTGAAGACAAAGGTTTTCGAAAATTCGTTGTTCTTTTCTCAATATGAGGTCCAATGTGATCAAGAAGGATTGGAAAAGTTTCAGGGCGCATCCGGATATAGGAAACACATTTTTCTTCATCTCCAAAATCACCTCTTTGTTATAGAAATTCTGTGTGTCCAGTAACGTTTTGGGGTTCGACGTTTCCTTTTCATCCAAAACAGTAAGAGCCATTGCAAAGCCTCCATTATTGTTGCACATAGTGGAACCAAACTGAGCAAAATGGGGCAATGTGTCGCCAGTGACGATACAAAAATGTAACACATTCGTTTCTCTTCCATTTTCTTGCCGATCGTCAAAATAGAGAAAAAAGAGAAAGGAGACGAAAACGAATGCACTCAGTTCACACCCTAAGGATCGGCTCGTTCGTGACGAATTCTATCCGTCAGCGCGAGTCCTGAATGATATAAAATTTATTTTGTTCCCCAATCTATACACATTTACCAGCGTGCTCTCCCTGAAGACACAAATCTCAATGAGAACTAATAAGTCCCTGATATGGCTAAGAGAACTCACTGAATAGATGTTTTTTGTTGTTTTTTTGTGTTTTTTTTTATACTAATGAAAAAATTTATTATAAATGTATTGTGTTCATGCAATCGTACAACATTTCATTTAGTTTGGATCAATAAAATAATCTTATCTTATCAATTTATTTGCTATTCAAATAATCTAATATTTACTACATTTAAGCAATTTTGTACGTGATGGCTTCAAAGTTTAAACCCATGTCACCATGAATAGCTACTAGGTTAAGAAAGATGAAGAAAAATTTTGATTTTAATCCAAAACGTCGTAAATAGTCAGTCTCTGAGAAAGTGTTGTGCACTTTAATACGTTGTAACAAACGTAATAATTACGTCTATTGTGTTTTTTTAGGAACCAGATGCTAGAGATGAATATCATAAAGAATAATTAAACATCTGATATTAATAAAAACAGTTTTTTTATAAATTTAAATTGTTTGGAAAAAGTTCTCTAATTCACCCCAAGACATCCCTAAATGATTATTGGATCTCAGGTCATTTGGAATAACACCAAAGCTGTTGGATGCGCTATCGCCCATTGCCCTAAAGTGTCAAATCTTGTCGTGTGTGAGTACTGGCCAAGGTAAGTAATCAGGGACAGTGTCCAATCTTGTCGTGTGTGAGTACTGGCCATGGTAAGTATCAAGGACAGTGCCCAATATTGTCGTGTGTGAGTGCTGGCCATGGTAAGTATCAGGAACAGTGTCCACTATTGTCGTGTGTGAGTACTGGCCATGGTAAGTACCAGGGACAGTGTCCAATATTGTCGTGTGTGAGTACTGGCCATGGTAAGTATCAGGGACAGTGTCCAATATTGTCGTGTGTGAGTCCTGGCCATGGTAAGTATCAGGGACAGTGTCCAATACTCTCATGTGTGAGTACTGGCCATTGTAAGTATCAGGGAAAGATGTAGAGACAAGCGCTAAGTGTGATACGAGCGTTTAATTGGAACCAATGACGAAAGTAATAATGTCTGACTTGTTCTCTACTATTACCAGCCTGTGTCCTTGTGCCTGGATATTTCGTTTGTATTTATGTTGTGTGAATCTAGACTTCCGTGTCAATGTTTCATATATATAATATATATATAAGCCATGAGCATAAAGAGCTCATGAATGATTAATAAGCGCTTTCACTTAATGAAGTTTTCATGCTCACCTTATTAGCAGCAACTGTATGTTAGTGTGGAGTTTATTAATACTTTTTAAATAATTGTTCAATTATATTTTCAGTGGAAATTTGTTGCCACAGAAGCCATATTGAAGCAGAAAACAAAGACTACGATGTTAGTTCTTTCAATCTGTTGCAAGCGATACATTTAAGGAATGCGTTAACATAAGAAATATTTGTAACTGCAATAAACTCTATGTTTCAATCTTTAATCAAATTTGTCTTATGTTTATTTGTGCGAAGCATTTTATTATCATATTATAATTGCATCTCAACACATGCATGACATACATACAATTTTCGTTTTATAGTTAAAGTGATAAATTGAAACTACTTGAGACCGGTTTCCATAAAAGTGACTAGGGGATAAATTGAAACTACTTGAGACCGGTTTCCATAAAAGTGACTAGGGGATAAATTGAAACTACTTGAGACCGGTTTCCATAAAAGTGACTAGGGGATAAGTTGAAACTACTTGAGACCGGTTTCCATAAAAGTGACTTATATGAGAACTTTACTACTTGTCACTGAATAATTATAATAATAATAATAAAGTTCATTTCAAAAACACACTTATTGGTGCGTAGTGTATTATTCCGAAATCATTGTTTAGTAACAGATGTTTTAGAACTGATCGCCCTTCTTAAGGTGGGCCATCTGTAAGGCACTTAAACCTGGGATATTAAATTGTACTTTACGATCAATGTATTCAAACTTTTTTTTTTTTACGGACCTACTGCGAACAAAAGCCACAATTAATACTTTAATCTCATTTTGTAAAATTATTGATTTGTGTGAGTAGGCAATAGTTTCAAATAAAATGTTAACAAATCAATCTATAAATTTATGTTATTATTCTTTCATTTAAAAAGCAGCCCTTTTGTTTTGTATGTCCCGAGACCTCGCCTAAAATAAAGCTGTTCACGTGACGTCACACTATGTACACAATGTTGACCAAGTCATTTGGCTTAATTCAAATATTTAAATAACTACATCACGTTGGAACAATCAGCACTACATGTATTACATTTCTAGTTGAAACAATAAGCTCCTCCCATATCACATCTCTAGTTGAAACAATTATCTGTTCATGTATCACATCTCTAGTTTAAACGCTGTTTTCTTCATGTGTCACATCTTTAGTTAAAACAATAAACTATTCAAATACCACAGCTCTAGATAAACACTTCACATATCACATGTCTAGTTAAAACAATAAGATCTTAATGTATAACATCTCTAGTTGAAACAATAGGAACTGCATATATCATATCTCTAGTTGAAACAATGAACTCTTCGTATATCACATCTCTAGTTGAAAAAATAAAATTAAATATATCACATCTCTAGTTGAAGTAATAAACTTTTTTATATATCTCATCTCTAGTTGAAGTAATAAGCTCTTTATGTATCACATCTCTAGTTCAAACAATAAGTTTTTCGTACATCACATTTCTAGTTGAAACAATAACCTTTTCATCTATTGCCTCAAGCCTTCAAACCCCTAGTGCATAATTTCCTCATCACCACCAGTACCAGAAACATTGCAAATCCCATCTACATGCATAGGAGCCAAAATGATCAATAAATTGATCGTTGGCCCTTAAGATATAGAAGAAGAAGGAGATATGCCACATATCTAGCTGAAAAAAAATAATTTCTTAATGTAACACATCTCTAGTTAAAACAATAAGCTCTTTATCTATAACATCTCTATATAAGCTCTTCGTATATTACAGTTCACTTACTAAACTGTGATAAAGCAAAATAATCGTTTACATCATCATTTAAATATGCATACATTATTGCATATGTTAGCCTGAAAATGTCATAGTTTCAAGTATAACACTCGTTGTATTGTTGAAATGACCGTCTTTTTATTAAAATAAAATGTCTGACTAATGTTATTTAACTCTGTGTCCCGGTCAGTGCCTTGCATTCAATCTGTCGTGACAGAAAGTCTGCCACTGTGTCATCTTTGCCTTTTTTAAATTTTTATTTCAAGTTGATAGCCTAGTAATACTGAAGATCATCTGTTGATTTTCTTATTTGCTGTCGTCTTTTTATTTAGTGCACTCGGTGGTTTATCATGAGTTAGCAGGTTAAATTTTCTAATAACATCTATTTATGTTGTTTTGTGACTGACCAAACTGCAGAAAAATCATTATTGTTTAATTGTTGAGTAGATTATTTCTGCTTTTCTTAGAGATCTGCTATAGATATACTATTGGTTTTAGATTGTTGTTAACAACTAAAGGAAATTCGATAAGTTAGACTGTGCCCTGTTACCTGTTCTACCTCTAAATTTGTTTTGTTTGCTGATGAAAGCTCCAAGTCAAACCGTCCAAATATTTTGTTCTGTCTGTGAATTCAAGTTTAGCAAACTTCTTATATTTTAGTTTCTTAATGACATTGTAATATAGAAAAAAACTTTGGTAAAAAAAACAACATTTTAAAGCTTTAATTTCCTTTAGGTCCTTTAGCGATTTTTTAATGTAGTATTTTCACTTTATTATTATACTCTGTTGGTTGAATTGTCTTTTTCCTACATTGAATCCTATGAAATCTATCTGGTATTTTGCAAACTGTAGTTTATGAGGCGCAATAGTCACACATTGTGCTCCTAGTATTTCAAGTACCCTTTTTAAAGTTTCCAGGTGGGTTATGATTTGTTTTGTGTGAATCCAGATATCAATAACAAAATGGTCATTCTAGTGAAAATAATTCTAATAAACCTGGAGAATTTAGCTGTGGTGTTAACAAGTCTAAATGACGAAGCAGATCATTCAAACAATCCTTGGTCTCTTGCAAATGCAATGTATGGTGTAGATTCTCCCTGCATCCTTATATGCCTAAATCCTTTGTAGAGATCCTAATGTTTAAATACTGTAGAAGAAACTATTCTTTCAAATGTTTTCTAGTATCTCTCTTAGGTTCTGCATCCAATTGAATGATTTTATTGAGTATTCTATAACCACAACATATTCTTACTTGGCCACTTTTCTTCTTTACGTCCGTCATGGGTGAAACTAATGAAGATTTTGAGCTTCTCTTTTTATTTGTGATCAACTGATGGTTCACTTTTTTCTTTCTTCTTCTCTATAAGCACATGGTTTAGGATATTATTTGTTTCAATGTGGGTTCTTGTGTTAATACAATCTTATGCATTAGAACGTTTTCAATGTTTTCAGTTATATCAACTTTGTAATTCTTCAATGACGAAACTTGACTGTTTACTACAGTTATTGATTTGTTTAATTCTTAGCCCTACTGAGCAGCCTGAAAACAAATCTGGTGCTAGATTTCCAATCTAAAAGTCAAGGTAGTTTCCGCAAAGAACGCGCTACTATCAATATGGTGTTTTCCTCCTGGCAGCTCCAAGTGAATTCTAATGAGTAAAACATGGACCTATGTTCCACATTTATCTATCTGAATAAATCTTATAACAGGGTCAATATAGATGGCCTATGGAAAATAATGAAAAAGTACTGATGACCAGCTAAGCTCATCAACAGCATCCATCAGCTGCATGATGGCCCGAGTACAGGACAAAGGTCAGTCTTCTTCTCAAGCATTCCTTGTCACAAACGGCGTGAAGCAGGACTGTGTCCTGGCTCCACACTCTTCAGTACTATATATGCTGCAGTGATGTATGTCGCGTTCTAGGACTCGACCACGGGATTCGGAGTAGACTTTAAGTCAGCTCCTGTTTCACTTCTGTTATTCAAATCTCTATTTGGATGTTTTATCTTTAGATATTAATATAGCATCACGCAAATATGTTTCTGTTTTAATCTTTCTTTCTTTTCAAAATTTAAAAGCAGGATTAGAATCATTTCTTAACACTTTGTTTATTATAAATATGCCTAGTACTGTTTTGGTATTCCAACTTTCACCTCACTGAGATCAAACCACGTGTTTAAAATATCTCTAATATTGTAAATAGTTGTGTTAGGGTCTATTGCTCTATCCAAACTGATCTGGTCGAATTTCCTTCTGTAATGTTCTGCTGTCTTTCAATAGAATTTCAGCAAGATTTTCTTACGTATAAATAGTCGTTCTTTTGTAGCACATTAATTATACGGAAACATTTCCCGGATAGTCTGTTTAGCTATATGTTTGTCCAAGTGTCTTCACTATAAATGTATGATTTGCATATTCCTGCAGCGTGTTTAAGGAATGTATCTCTTCATTTATTTTATTTTGTTTGTATGTCTGTGAGTTTTGGTTAATAACTTTCGTTGCTATCTCTGTTATTTGAAGATGACATTTCCTGTCTATATCCTTGTTCCTTTTAGTTTGACCTGTTCAATCTTTGTTGTTGCTGCTCCAACCTCTTTTTGTTCTTTTAGTTTTGATTTCTCAATTTATTTTCGTGCATTCCTATCTGCAAGTCGTGCATCTCTTTCTTTGAAGCGGCAAAACAAGGTATGTGGAACCTTGAATTTAAGGACAAGACAAAAAGATCAAAACGTTTCAGCATAGAGCCTTCCTCAGCGCACAGGACAAATGAAAATATCACAAGGAACAGAGTAGAGTAAACAACTTCTCATTTTCTTCTCTTTATCTTTGTTTTCCATCTATTTAATTACTAAGTTATAGCTCTTTTGTCTTCATCGATCCCCATGTTTCTGCTACTGATGGTGATTCTAAATACTTTTCCATTAGTAATAGTGAAATTTAAAATAGAATTGTCCAACATTAAATGGATTAAATATTTGGTATCTTTTCTGTTCTGTAATGAGAGTAAATTAAATAATTATGTCCAGAATTCAAATGGGAGCCTGTATCAAACCCAGTAATAAAGTTAAATTTTTTATCAGTCAAAATGCTAAAGGACGAAGACTGAACGCCTCTAAGTCGGAGTCCTGTATCACCGAGACAAATTGGAGGTGTCACATGGGGTTTGCCCCTTCGTGGCTTGCCAGACCGGTAGGCAGGTCTCTTCTCCCGAAGCTAAAACTCCGGCCACTTGCATGACTCCCAACGCAACGGGAGTAATGCAATAAAATGATGTCTTGTTGCGGATAATGGATATTAGGCCTGAGTGGCGGCCAAAACCCTTGTCGATGATTTAAGCTACGCGGCCCTGAGAAAGCCGCTCGTAGGCGACCATTTCGTCACCGCTTTCGTCCAGACTGGAAAACTCTCTGGACGTTTGGGGGAGGTAACGAAACACCATTCCCCTGGAGAGGAAGAAAAACCGTTCACACCCGTGGAGAGTGGACCTTGAACGCTTTAAACGCAGCGTTTTCAGTCGACCGGACGACTCCCAAGCCAGGGGGGGGGGGATCCCGGCGTGCATCCGCGCGGTCTGGCAGCGGGGAAACCCAGCGTCGGCCCGTGTCGGGTTGTGCCAAGAGGGGTATTAAGGGCTCACACTCGACGACCCACAGACATCTCCAATGTGACATTGATCATATCATATTTTCAGCTACGAACATGTTGATCATATCATATTTTCAGCTACGAACATGTAGATCATATTATAATTGGTACAATGAACATGTTGATCATATCATCTTTGCAGCTAAGAACATGTTAATCATATCATAATTAACGCTACGAAGATGTTGAAGTCGTTCTTACATATACGGGAAATTTTTGCCCCAAGTAACGCTGTAACAGAAGGGCTGTTTGGATATGACAGCTCTTCTTAGATACGTCAAGGTTTAACTAACTTAGTCAGGATTTGTCTAAATTTGTCAAGTTGTTCTGGATTAGACTAGTTTTGTCTAGAATGATATAGATTTATTTATGTTATCCTGATTGTTTGAAGTTGTCTAAGAGTATAGACATCAAGCATTGCATGATTATATGCAAACCTGAATAATTACATTTAAGAACATTTGTTATCCTCAGCTAAATCTTTTATAAAGTATTTATATTCACTCATTCTTATGAATTAAAATATTTATGTCATTACTTCTGATATTTATTAATTTTATCGTCAACATATTTTTATTGAACTTCAGTTATACCAGTTACCAGTGTGTCGTTGAGTTTTTTAATATGGCATTCAAAAATTGACAGCTTGTTACAAATAGTTGGCATGAGAAGCCTAGTGAGCAATTGTATTAATGGGACCGGGCTACAATATTGACAAAAACATGTTTAAGAACGTAACAGCTATTCTGACCACACAATGATTCACTCAAGAACGTAAGAGCTATTCTGACCACACAATAATTCACTCAAGAACGCATCAGTATTCTGACACCACAATGATTCAACCAAGAACATAACAGCTATTCTGACCACACAATGACTCACCCAAGAACGTAACAGCTATTCTGACCACACAATGTTTCCCTCGAGAACGTAACAGCTATTCTGATCTCACAATGATTCACTCAAGAACGTCACAGCTATTCTGATCTCACAATGATTCACCAAACGCTTTGCTGCTGACCAATTTCGTGGAACAGCAAAGTCTCAATGTCATCGTGAAATGAATACATCAGAATTGAATTAACCTGTCATGAGGCAAAAAACTTATTGTGCTAAACGATATATTCTTTTTCTAGCTCAAACAATAAAATGATATGGTATTGTTTGCACAGTATATATGTATTTGTGGAAATTTAACGATATAAATATAATTTGATATAATTATTATTTTGAATGTGTTTTAGTGATATGTATAAATTTTAAATTATATGTTTACGAGTTCAATTTATAGGTATTAGGGTTTTAATTATATGTATACGTTTTCCTGATTTCGTGTGACCGAGAGGCAATATCCTTTTAGAATTGTATTCTACTTTTCAAGTACATGAAAAAGAATAACTGTTTACTGGCATATGTTGATATGAACATAAATAAATATTTAAAAAATCGGAATAAAATTTCCATTTTAATTTAGACTAAATTAAAACTTTTAAGCCAATAACTACATAAAAGTTTGAAATCTAAAATATACAAAACAACGAAAAATAAATTATTATAAAATTCGCAATGAAAAGGATTTCTATCGTTAGACACATTCAAAGGTTTCTTTTGTAATTTTAACTCCTGATTCTACGTTTAAAAAAATATATATTTGTATTACATATTATCCATCAAGACCAGTTAATGGCTGCCGGCCAGTTTAATTATTCGACCAAATAATATTATAGAAAAATAAAGTAATAATATTTTGTGTGTGTAACACTATTAAATGTTATGCGAGCGACATGAGAGGACATGGCCGGGTAAGAGCGGGCATCTTTAGAGTTTAAAATCTGGTTTGATTGGTCCACTCTATATAAATGTCACAGTTTGGCGTGATGTGTCACATGTGCGTTCTAGCCAAGCTGCCATCTCAAGTGCTCTCTTGTAAGACGGATTTGGAAAATACACGCGGTAAGAAAGTTATTCATTATATTCAGACTTTATTGATGCACTAAGATAATGCAGCTGTTTTATTTGAACAGTGTCTGCTAAATAATACCATCTTGAGTTGAATAAATTAGTTCATGTCGACCATACTCATCAATGTTTATTTATTAAATAATAACATAAAAATTAATTTACTTTAACTTACTTTAACTTCTAATGATTGTCAAGAATCATCGACGTTCAATTTTAACTTTTGTAAAAAGGTTTTATTTTTGTTGTTTTTGTTGCCATGGCGTACACCGTGCCAAACTGAATTTGTGTTAGAACTCCGTAGTGTGCACACAAGAAAGTGTTGCTTTTTTAATAGCCAACAAACACCGTCCAAGTGAGTACAAATATAACTTATTAAGTCAACCATTTATAATAACTCGGAAAACAAATGGAATTGGTTTTACCTAAATTTAAATCTGAACTGAATTGGCATACAGTTATTATAAAGTTACTAAAGGTCGTTGGCCTCCTCAGAGCGCACAGTGAGATCAACTTGGTCTGCTGGGTAGATAACAAGACAAACATCTCATAGTTTTCAATACTGAAGTTAAACTTTTGAATTTATGATCGCGATGAACCAGAACTGCATAGTATACTCCAGTGGTCGGCATACTGATTAGTCCTAAGAGTCAATAATAAGCTGCAGGTCGATTAAACATTTTTTAAGAGCCAAAATATTTTAAAAACTCTGCCCAGAACCATGTTTTTCCACGTCATATCCGATTTGTGTCCGACTAGCCGTACGACACTCATGTCCCTAAAGAACTCGCACGTGGCTCGGGAGCCGCGATTTACCGACCACTGGTCTAGTCAAAGGCTCAAAAAGTGTTGGACAGTTTTGATTTCTGGATGAGAGACTTGGTCGTAAAATAACTCTTTAAAGTCTTGGCGTAGATTAGCTAATGCTGAGTTTCAAAATATCGAAGTGCCAATAAACTCTGAAGGAAAATTTAAGTTACTTTATTGAGCGATGATTTTGTTTTGATGTAAAAATTATTTGTTTGTATCAAAATATTAAAACCTCTTAATAAATTCATGATAAATATTTTTTTTTTCTTAAAGTTGCTTTTCAAAGTTCTTTTAAAATCTATTTCAATCATATCATATTTGCAGTTCAAACATGTTGACGATGGTATTACATATCCTAGCGATGTTGGCCTCAAGCTATGCTGCTGAGCTAGAAAAGCTGTCTACTTCTGACAAATCTGCTTTCCTTTCTGGCCATAATGAATTGAGGATGTCTTTTGGCCTACAGGACCTGGTTGGTTTCAAACAATAAATACGTGGTCCTTAAGGGCCTTGTTAATTTTAAATAATAATTGTATGGGCCTGAAGGGCCTGGTTGATTTTAAATAATAATTGTATTCAGGGCGTGGTTGATTTTAAATAATAATTGTATGGGCCTGAAGGGCCTGGTTGATTTTAAATAATAATTGTATGGGCCTGAAGGGCCTGGAGGATTTTAAATAAAAATTGTATGGGCCTGAAGGGCCTGGTATATTTTAAATAATAATTGTATTCAGGGCCTGGTTGATTTTAAATAATAATTGAATGGGCCTGAAGGGCCTGGTTGATTTTAAATAATAATTGTATGGGCCTGAAGGGCCTGGTTGATTTTAAATAATAATTGTATGGGCCTGAAGGGCCTGGAGGATTTAAATAACAATTGTATGGGCCTAAAGGGCCTGGTTGATTTTAAATAATAATTGTATGGGCCTGAAGGGCCTGGTTGATTTTAAATAATAGTTGTATGGGCCTTCAGGGCCTGGTTGATTTTAAATAATAATTGTATGGGCCTTTAGGGCCTGGTTGGTTTTAAATAATAATTGAATGGGCCTGAAGGGCCTGGTTCATTTTAAATAATGATTGTATGGGCCTGAAAGGCCTTGTTATTTTAAATAATAATTGTATGGGCCTGAAGGGCCTGGTGGATTTTAAAAAATACATATATGGGGATTCAGGGCCTGTTATATTTTGAATAATAAAGATTTGGGCCTTTAGGGTCTGTTATGTTTTAAATAATAAATATATGGGCCTTTAGGATCTGTTATGTTTTAAATAATAAATATATGGGCCTTTAGGGTCTGTTATGTTTTAAATAATAAATATATGGGCCTTTAGGGTCTGGTTAGATTAAATTATACATCATACGGACTTTTATATATTTTTTAAAAATTATTTTAAATGAATTCGATTTTTTTTTCTCAATTCTCTTTAAAAAAAATAAATATGGGTCTTAACTTAAACTATTTCTCTGTAATTAAAATGAATATTTAAATGACTGTGAAGATGGAGTGTACACAAATACAAGATCTGATGGTAGGATGTTCAATTTCGGTCGATTTCGTGCAAAGGCCAAAGTAAAAAAGGTGCTGATTCGAGAGCTGCTGTTCACTGACGATGCCGCACAGAACATCTCACACAGAAGAAGGTCTTCAGGGGCTGGTTAATCATCTATCACACGATTGTAAAGAGTTTGGCTGTAAATTAGACTACAGAAAATGTAATGATGCAAGAAGCACCGCCCCTTCCAATCATATTTATTGAGGGCCCTAATATTTCGGTTGTTGAGCATTTCACATATCTGGGATCTAATATTTCTAGTTCTCTATTCTTTTCAAGATCGCAAAATGTAGCAGCGACTATGGCTAAACTGAATAAGCGACTGTGTGGAATAAAATCAATCTAACTGATAAAACAAAAATAAGTGTCTATCAGGCATTTGTGCTTGGTACGATTATATATGGCAGCGAAGTGTGGACCACATATACCAGTAAGGAGCGGAAACTCGGCAGCTTCTATCAATTAACTAATTATAAAAAGTGATGGACTGCAATAAAGCTTTAAAATAGATTCATAAGACACGAACAAATTGTGTCAACAGAAAAAAATAGGATATGTAGATTTATATTATGTAAATTTAATTTATACTTATTTAAATGTCTTTTGTTTGTTTGTACTGATGAAGGCGTGTGCCGAAACGTTTACGTGTGTATAATGTATAATTATTATTAAAGCTTTATTAATATTGTTATATTGACACAATTTGTTCGTGTCTTATTAATTTAGCTTCCATCAAAGATGTCTGCGTCGCATTTTACGCATTCGAAGGCAGGACAAGGTGCCTAACACGGAGGATTTGGAACGTGCGCAAATGTTGTGCATATTCTTCGCTCTTAGCAAGAGGCGCTTTCGCTGGCTAGGTCATGTAAGGAGAGTGGAGGAAGGTCGTATCCCAAAGATGCTGCTGTATGGAGAGTTTGCAGAAGGGCAAGACTTATCAGAAGGCCACGACTCAGAGTTATGGACGTTTGCAAAAGGAGCATAAAGGAAGCCAATATTAAAAACAAGGAATGGGAGATCCTTAACGTTCCACCTGGTGAACAGCAATATATAAAGGAGTAAAAAAAAAAGCATAATATATGTGAAACGAGGTCCTTGCAATAGCAAGGAAAAAACTGGAAGATCAAATCTTACCAGGAATCAATATTCTCTTGCGAGAAATGCAGTCAAGATTGTCATGCTAGGATTTGCCTAGTGAGTCACTCGTCGAAGTGTAGGACTCCATAGCTACTCCATCGTCTCGTGAAAAAGGAAGGATGCTATATATATATATATATATATATATATATATATATATATATATACACACAATCTTCTAGTGTATATAATTTACTCCATTTTACACAATCATTTATTGTGTATAATTTACTCCACTTAACACAATCATCTAGTATGTATAATTTACCCCATTTTACACAATCATCTAGCGTGTATCATTTACTCCTTGATTGATGTACATCTAGTAACTGCGTTGGATTTTTTTTATATCTAAATATTACAAGCTATTTAGAATACAGGTTACCCCCCCCCTTTATCCCAACCTTCACACATATACAAACACACCCACATACACACACACGATTCACATACTCGCCTCGTGACACAGGGCGACCATTAATCTACTCGCCCATATTTTTAAGTTATTGAATTACAATTTGGTCTTGAACTTTTGCCCAGTATGTTTAGTATAGTTCATTTCCGCCACAATCACTAGAGAGCTCTATTGATTGCCCATTATCTTACTTTTTCTAGGGAAGAGCTTTTAAGGGAATTTTTTTTT
>CAXITT010000804.1:22861-38723 GCA_964033795.1 Lymnaea stagnalis
TCTTATTTTTATTTGTGTCTAGTATTTTATTATCATATTTTATAGATTTTTAATATATATATTAATATATATATATATATATATATATATATATATATATATATATTATTTTTGTTATCTGGGAGTGAAATTGAAACCACCTGAGGCCCATTCACAAAAATGGGACATACATGAGAATTTTACATCTTTTCATTAAATCAGGATTACTCATTGAAGGCCATGATATTTATTTTCTCTGACTATCCCATTAAATTCCTTGGTATTTTTTCTCCCTGACTGTCCAATAATGGCTGGCGATACTAGTGACGTTAGTAAAGACTTTGGTACATCAATGTTTATATATCACATTTTTTATAAGCTAAATCTTTCAAAAATTAAATTGGCAAATTTAAGTTATGTATATGAACTTGTTTTAGCAGTAACTGTTAGTGTTGGTGCGTAGTGTATTGTTCTGAAATCAGTTGTCATTAACAGATGCTTAGAACTGATCGCCCTTCCTAAGACGGGCCATCTGGAACGCTCTTGGACCTGGGCTGTTCAATTCAACTCTGCGATCAATCCAAACAAAATGTTTTAATTTTACGGACTTACTGAAAACCAATCGCCAAAAGTAGTGATTTAATTGCATCAAACCAAATGATTCCATTGTTTGCGTAGCGAATAGCTTGAGTAGGATTTAAAAAAATAATCTTAATGTATTTGATCAACATTTAATTTTAAAAAAAGTACAATTGATTTGTTTTGGCCCAAATATTTTGCTCAATTCAATTATTTCAATAACTGCATCACATTCAATTCAGTAAACAATAATTGAAATTGATTCTGGTTAAGCTCTTGTTACATACAATGGCGGAGGAAGAGGGTGCGCTCTGCACCAGGCAATTTTTGTTTTCTTTCAGTAGTTTTCGAGTGCCTAATGAAAGGAGATTGAGAAAATAATAGCATATGTTAATTTGAATGCAAATATATTTTCAAAATAATAGTATAAGTATTTACCTAAATGTCAGATTATAGTTTGTATGAAATACATTATACTGTAACTGTACATTGCATTAAAAGTGTCCTAAGATGTATTAATAGTTCAATCTAATGAAATGTTGCTGGTACAAATATCAGCATTATCACTTCATGATGTTTACCACGCAACAGAAAAGATCAAATTTTTCCCTAAATTTAAAAGGCTGTCTTTTAATGAAAAAATTGAAACTTAACATTAAAAAAAAAGAGTAAAAATGCAAAAACAATGCTTATCAAGCAATATTTTCCAATATAAACGAATATTTAGTTGATAGATAATTTAAAGGCAATGTGCGAACAATTTATTTTACCAATTTATATTTCGACATTGCAAGGGCAGTAGGAAAATGATAAAGTTAGGGGTGGGTCCATTTTGATTTACATATCTCCAGACCCGATTACTAAACAGATTGTAAATTTAAATTAATCTAAAAATAGATAAACATATTCTTTTAATACACATAAATAAGCGATGATAATTTTTCTTTTAAATAGAAAAGATGTACGTTGTACAGATGATTTGTACAATAGAATTTTAATATGGTACAGGGTTGGGGAAAAACGACGTGATGGCGTCATTTACGGGGTAACTTTACAAAGCACAAGATACGCCACCGAATGGGTGGGGCATTAAATTACACACAGGAATAGATACTTCTTCAGTTGTCTACTATGTTCTGTTCTTTATTATATTTTCATTTCTACTGTTAGCTGAAGAAGGCTTTATGCCGAAACGTCCTTCTTTTTTGTCCAGTTCTCTTATTCAAGCTTCCACATACCTCGTTTTGCTATGTCATTCATTTTCCGGAAATTGATATATATATATATTTAAAAACTAATGAAACATTTATTGAACTTTTTACTGCAAATACATTTCAGTCGGAGGAAGTTAGATGTGCTCAATTGTACGTTAATATGAAGCCATTAATAGCAGATCTTGAAAGGAAAATAAAGGCGATGGAGATGTGATGCTTCAGAAGCATTTTTGGCATCAGCTATAGGGACCCTATCTCCAATGTTACAGTAAAAGAAATGGTTCGCCAGGCAATTAGGGAGTACGATGACCTACTGGTGACTGTGAAAAAACGCAAACTACAATGGTACGGCCACGTAACAAGGAAACAAGGGCTTGCCAAAGAAATATTGCAGGGCACCACAAGAGTAGGGAGAAGGAGAGGAAGACAAAGAAAAAGATAGGCGATAATAAAGTGTGGACAGGACTAACACTGGGCGATGCTGTGCGTAGTGCAGAAGACAGAGACGAATGGAGGAGGATAGTTCACATGTCATCTGTGGAGCCCCAGCGGTCCAAGGACTAAGGGACATTATGATAATGATGATGATCAAGACATTTAACTTCAATGATACAACAGTCGTTAAACAGAGGTTTTAGCTTTTTTTCAAAATAAATAAATACGATTTACATATAAACAGTTCAGGGACGAAAATAAGGGGTGGCGCATACAAAATGATCAATGTACTTATTTCGTGAACATCGTGTAAAATTTAAAGAAACGAGAGTATGAACATTTTCATGTGGATAACACTATCTAAATACCCAATAATTTTACAGGCGAAAAATTTCATTTAAAAAATAGATGATATTCTCTTCATTTCCCCACAATACAGTTCAGGGGCGTTAATAAAAATGGGTTTAGATTTTCTTTAAATATAAAGAAAAGTTAGGATGATTTTTTTTACATCTTGCGCAAAATACAGTCTGGGGCTGGGGACGTGTTTTGATGCTGAGAACAGATCTTTAAAAAAAACACAAGACGTGCAGACGTAAACACTGGATCAAAATAATGAATTCTGTTTAACGATTTTTCGTAAATATGGTTGAGGGTTAAGGAAGAGGTTTGCTACATTTGTAATGTCAGCATATCAATTTATCTAAATCCTAAACAATGATAATATTTAAAATGGTAGGTATGGAAGGACACATTTAATATTAACTTCATTTTTTTTTTTTTTTTGTTGAAAATATGTTATTTGTGTATTTGGTTGGCGTGAACATTGGCCGGGTTGCCGTATGTTATATGAAGGAAAACATTCTCAAAGCCAAATGATGTGAAAAACGTAAATATATGTACAGAGATTTGTCTTTGAAAAGTAAGGAAGGTCTCATTTTCTTATTTGATATACGTTCAAATTTTTGGTTTGTTTCATTCTTGATACAGCAGAACGAAACCCGATTCAGTAACACTCGTAAAAATTGTATTATTAAATGTAGAGACTTTGCAAGAAAATGTGTAGATTAATGCAATATGTCTCTATTGTTATCCCGGTAACACTTGGTCATATATTCTAGTCTAAATCAATCAATAGGTGGGTTCAATAACAAAATGTCCTGCAGTGGTTTTATTTTATTGGCAATACGATCAGGCTCACACGTGTCATAACGACATGTTACAAGAGGCTTGCACTGTGATAAAAGCTGTTACGTTGATTAATGAGGCAAAAACATAGAATTTTTATGAAAAACAAATTAATACAAAGAATGTGGTCCATTGTTTAAGTGTATTTCTGCCTACTTCATACACATGGGCCTAGTGACGTCACTGGTGCGAGGTAGTATGGTCCCTTTGACGTTTCTTTGGGTTCATCACCAGATGGCGGCATGTGGATGTCCTGTCTGGGAAACGCAGACTAAAAAAAAAAAATTCGCAATTACAGAAAAAGACAAACACAAAAAGTAATAAATTAATTCATTATGTCTTTACCAAATTGGACGAGCCATGTTCTTCTTGTGTTAGTACTTGACATTCTATCAGATCCTGACAATAGAGCCACCGTCCCTTTGTAATAGTACTAGACATTCTAACAGATTCTGACAATAGAACTATCATCCCATTGTGTGCGTACTTGAAATTCTATCAGATCCTGACAAAATAGCCATCGTTTCCTTTTAATAGTACTAGATATCAGATACTGGCAATAGAGCTATCGTCTTCTTTTGTTAGTACTTTATATTCTATTAGATACTGGCAAAAGAGCCACTGTCCCCTTGTGTTAGAACTTGACAATCTTTCATGTCGTAATAAATATCAACTTTCAATAATAACAAACGTACTACAGATAATAATTTTTTAGAAAATGTATAAAGACATTTGAAGTTATTTCCTGATTAAATTCTTGTATCTATAATTTGCTCCATGGTCGATACGTTACTAAACAAAATAAAATAATCTAATTTTTAATGATTGAATTATTTTGTAATTTAGAATTAAATATTTGTGGCATAATCATGTACATCATTTAATTGATTTGATAACAAGGTCAGGTTCTAATTTTGGAGTGTCAAAGTTTTCATTATTAAGCAAGTTTTAAGAGCGAGTATAAAATAGTTTCAAAACAATTTTAGTCACATGACTTTGGTAAAAGAAAAGAAAACCCTCACAAAATATCGTTTAATACTTTCTAGAAACAATCTGAGCTGTGTTATTATTCTTAGGTTCTTTTCTAAAGCGCAGTACTACATCCTAGGGCTAGGCTCACTGCCGCTTCACATAAAAATTAACAATTCCTGAAATTATACACTGACCAACAACAATGGATGAAAAGCTTGACCTCACCCATGCACCCAAGTACTATCTACCCACCTCTAGCAACGGACAACACCCGGCAGCATCGAGCGTTGTTTATCAGTCAGATGAGGCTGAGAATGAGTAGGTTATTACAGTTTTAAGAGATGGGTGTTGAGAGGGCAGTTTTGAAGACTAGGTGGGTCGTTATATTGATGATGTGTAGTGGGAGAGAATTCCAATGTTTTTGGGCACAGAAAGAGAAAGATCAGTGTGTTCTGGGAACAGAAAGAATACGCGTGTCTGCGGAGGAACGAAGGTTTCAAAAGGGATGAATAGATAGTAAAATGTTCAGTAAGATAGGAAGGGCATGAACCAGTAGGTAGCTTCCGTTTTGTCATCGTGCAGATTCAACCTTCTGGGACGTTCATGACTTCACATTACCGATGCAATCCTGCAAGGTGTGGATAGCAGAATTGAAAAAAAGAGGGATGTGTATACGTCTATAGCTGCATGTCATCTGCGAATGAATGGCTTTCAACAGCATGCCTCCCGAGCAGGAGGAGACGTGGCCTGGTATACATTAGGTAGGGACCAAAACGAACCCCTGTGGCACTCAGTGCACCAAATCAGCACTACCAGATTAAGACATCTTGAACATGACAATTTGCAAATGTAAAAACACAATCAGTAAATTTCTCATGTTTACTTTGTTATATGATTTGCGTATTTTAATAGACACAGGCATTTTGTCTTCAAATAACACTTTAAAAGCTCTGTGTTAGCTTAGCCATTGCTGAGATGCAGATTATTTTCCTTCTTAAAAACATTATACATGGAATTTAAATTCATTTATTAATTAATGCTATCGTTTTCCTTTTTTATACAAGTATTTATGTTTCAAAGAATTTTAGTTTATTTTCAAAAATACATTACCAATGATGTTTTTAATCTATTTTTTCATGTCATAAATGCAGCCACAAACATTTTGACAACATCATATATGTAGCCACAAACACTTAACCATGTTATTTATGCAGCCACAAACATTTTGACCATATCATATATGTAGTCACAAACATTTTGACCATATCATATATGCAGCTACAAACATTTTGACCATATCATATATGTAGCCACAAACATTTTGACCATATCATATATGCAGCCACAAACATTTTGACCATATCATATATGTAGCCACAGACATTTTGACCAGATCTTATTTGCAGCTAAAACCTTGTTGAAGTCAGTGTTACGGATAGTGGCCATGTTTGCCTCAAGTAATGCTGTTTTGCTAGAAAGGATGTCTTGATCTGACAGTTCTGATTTCATTTTTGGTCATCTCCTTTACAATTATAAAAATCCTCTCCTTCTAATGGATTGAAATAATTATGTCATTTCACATCTGATATTCATTAACTTTATTGTGAACATATTTTTCTTGAACTACAATTATAGCAGTAATCACTATGTCGTTGAGTTATTCACATATGAATTAAATAATCGACATATTAGTACAAATTGTTGGTGTGAGTGGCCTAGTGAGCTATTGTATTAAGGTGGACGGGGGAAGCGAGATATTGACAATTGAATGTTTAAAACCAATCAGCTATTCTGACCACACAATGATTCACTAAACGCTTTGCTGCTGACCAATTTTGGGGAACAGTAAGTTCTCAGGGACTTTCCGAAACAATATGTGCAATGCAATCAAAACAAATGTAATTTATTGTATTAATAAAAGCATCTTAGCTTATCTTAATCTTATCTAAAGTTTAGAGTTACTTTTATTTCTATTTCTCGTTTTGATAATGATTTTTTTATTTTTATTATTTTTTTTTTGGTCTTTGCTTTTTTAATAGCTTTATGTTATATTGTGATAAATTAAAACAGATATACATTTCAGCTTAATTTATACATATATATATAAATCAAAGTGTAGAACTATATACCTACTCCATCGTCTCACGAAGACGGAAGGAATACATATATATATATATATATATATATTAAGATACATTTATTTATCAAAATACAGAATATCAAATGTTTTCAAGTTCAACTATTTTAACTAAAACTTTGTTTTTGTCACATTTTTAATGCATGTAATATTCAAGCTATGCTCCAAACATTGCTCCAAACATTGCTCCAAACATTGCTCCAAACATTGCTCCAAACATTGCTCCAAACATTGCTCCAAACATTGCTCCGAACATTGCTCCAAACATTGCTCCAAACATTGCTCCAAACATTGCTCCAATCATTACTCCAACCTTTTCTTTAGAAAATCGCTCATCTTTTTCCTCCAACCTTTGCTCAATCATTTATCCATCATTTGCTCCAACCTGTGCTCAACATTTAACCCCACCTTTGCTCAAAACTTTGTTCCAAACATTGCTCCAGCCTTTGCTCCCAACTTTTCTCCAAACTTTGCTCCCACATTTGCTACAACCTTTGCTCCCATCTTTGCTCCAAACTTTGTTCCAAACTTTGCTTAAACATTTGTTCCAACATTGCTCCAGCCTTTGCTCCCACATTTGCTACAACCTTTGCTCCATCCTTTGCTTCACATTTCACTCCAACCGTTGCTCCAACCGTGGCTTTGGTCAAACTTTTGATCCAACTTTGCTCCACACATTGTTTCAACATTTGCTCCAAACATTGTTTCAACATTTGCTCCAAAATTTGCTCAAACAATTGCTTCAAAATTTGTTGTAAACTTAGCTAGAACCACATGATCGCCATAATAAACAACTTTGTTTTTAGATTTGGAATTCTGAGCTAGCCATATTTGCAGAAAACCATGGTTCCAGATGTGTTTGGGACCACAGTAGTTCTGATTATGGAGAAAGCTTGTATGCATCATCTCGTAAGTGCTGTATATTTTTGGAGAAACTTTTTATTTTAGCATATACTATATATTTTGACACAGCCTGTATATCTTAGCACTTACAATGTATTTGGCACATTTGTTTGTTTTTTTGTACATACATATTATATCACATACTATATAATTGGGTGATACCATATATTCATGCAAAAACCAAATATTTTGCTGAAATTGCATGCATTTAATAATAATTTTACAGTTTAATAACCTGTACGGGTGTCATTAGAAGATTCACATTTGAACTTCGATCAACTATCGAACTGTTACTGACTTCATATATATATATATATATTTATATATATATATATCGTAAAGTGGTAAAGTCATTTTGTATGCCTACCCACAGCTCTCAAAACAGATCATGAGGAAATAGCCCATCTTGCCATAGAGTCATGGGCAGCTGAGGTTGAGAATGTGGATCCTGAGTGGGCGTGTACTTTACATGAAGAGGGAACGTGCGGACACTATTCGCAAGCAAGTCATGCACATTTAACATAAAAAGAAAGCTATTCTTAGAACTAGAAATCAACGTTAAATGAAGTAAAAATATTTGGAAAAGATTCTTCCCATGCCCCTTTTATCCTCTATTAAAATGAAACATTTTTTATACGTATTTATAAATATGAAATGCTCAAAGTCGCAATCTATCAGTTAAGAATAAAGGATTTTCATTGGTTTTAGATTTTTGTTTGTCATTTATCTTAAGCCATGTAATGTTAACACATACCCTCCTGTCAAACGTGAACACAATAGATATCGTTTGCTAAATTAATTTACTAAAATATTGCTGATCAAATTAATATACATGTACCTTAAATACCTTATATTTATTGACTTACTTAATTATTGTTGAAATTTTGCACCCGTGAATATTATTTGTCCTGGACCGCTGACACTCTGGCCTCCACATGCCACGCTGTTTTATCGTGAACCATTGCAACTCTAGCATCCATACGCCTAGCACCCACACGCAAAGCATCCACACGCTTAGCACCCACACGCTTAGCACCCACACGCCTAGCATCCACACGCTTAGCACCCACACGCTTAGCACCCACACGCCTAGCACCCACACGCTTAGCACCCACACGCCTAGCACCCAAATGTCAAGCTGTCCTACAATAGACAACTGCCCCTCTATCAGCCACATGCCAAGCTGTTCTACAATTGATCACTGCCCCTCTATCAGCCACATGCCAAGCTCTTCTACAAAGACCACTGCCACTCTATCAGCCACACGCCTAGCTATTATACAATGGACAACTTTCACCTTAGCACCCACATACCACGCTGTTTGACAAAAGACACTGCCATTCTAGAGGCCACACGCCACGCTGCTCTACAATGGACAACTGCCACTATATGACACGCTGTTCTGAAATTGACCACTGCCATTTTAGCACCCACATGCAAAGCTATTCTACACTACAATTATTTATTCCTTTAAAAATTAAGCTGATTTAATTATTTATTCCAATTAGATCGTATTCAAATATTACATTTTGCCTCCTTTAGTATGGGTTATGTATAAGAAAAGGATATATATTCTAATAAATATATCTTTTAATTGTATACACAATGTTTTATGATTTGTCATTGATAGTATTGTGTCTTATGATGTGTTCACTACACTTTTAGCTCGTATGGAGGGACACCAAAGAAGTGGGCTGTGCCATTGTTCACTGCAGTGACTTCATGGCAAACTATGTGGTCTGTGAATACTGGCCTCCGTAAGTATAGTCACGAATTTAGCTTGCGATAAAACACGGCATGAACACCATATAATAAAACAATTATTGAACGGAAAGAGGCATAAGAAGGATGGGGTTGTCTTACCTTGGTGGGACTCTTTCCATCTATATAAACGGGTGGCATTTGTTGGCAACTACAGAGTTTTTATCTTTCTAAAACTTCAGAAAATGACGCCACTGTAGAATTTTTATCTATATAAAAAGGGAGAAATTTTAGCCAAATGCAGAGTTTTATTCTATATAAAACTTCAAAATTCAGACCACTGAGGAGTTTTATCCAACTAACAATGCGGTCTTTTTGGCCAATCCCATGGTTTTCATCTAACAGGGTTGCAAACTTCTGAGTTTTTCTTCTTCGAAAGGGGTGGCTTAATTTTTGGTTGGAACCGGGCGTCCCTTACCCATAACTACGTAAGTTGAAACAAAATATATGTATGCTCATATATCCTTTAACTGTTAAATCCATTTTGTTTTCTTTCAGGGGCAATGTTCTTGGACAGGAACCATACTAAGTAGAAGCACCCGTCTATCAAAGTGTTTCAAGATTTATTTAATATATAGCTTCCTTTGTCTGCAGTCATCTTGTTAATATGTAGTCCTATTTATAGAATGTATTTTTTGATGAGATGAGTCTTACAAGTCAAATTCAAGAGCAACAAAGAGATGAGTCTTATAAGTCAAAGTCAACTGTAAAAAAGAGACGAATCTTACATGTCAAAATCAAATGCGACAAAGAGATGAGTCTCATATATTAAAATCCTTTCACAATAAATGTTGTTTTTTAAAACAATATTTTTAGATTCGTCTATAACTTTTTATAACTATTGCTCTCGTTTTTTCCATGAGAATTTCATTCAATAAATTTAATATTGTTCTGGCTTAAATGAGCATTTGATTTGTAATTACGTGGTCATACCGACACAGCAGATGTTAATCAGAGTAGAACACTCTGACCATTGATTTTTATAGCATCACTTTGTCCAATATTATTCAGCCTCATGTCTTATTCATCCTCACGTGACTTATTCAGAATCACGTGACTTATTCAGTCTCACGTGACTTATTCAGCCTCACGTGACACAAAGAAAAGAAAAAAATAACATAAGTTATTCTCAACTGTTATACACATTACAATTAATGTGATCATGGTAAGATAATATATGCGTATGAATTCTATCCCATAACAGCTGGAACATGAGACATGCACTGTAACCTCTGCGTCAAACAAACAAAATCTCACCAAAAACATGAACTCTAACATGATTGAGTCAATTGAATTTTTAGTTTTACTCAAGTATATCTGTTTTTACATTAATGTAAATCATTTTCTTGGGAACCATTGAATATTAACGATCGAAACAAAATAAAAAAAGTGTTTTAAATACAGATTCCAGTATACCGCAACTTAGTTTCAAGCTACACCGATTGGTGCGATCGAGATTTTCTCCAGCTGAATGTTTCCAAAAAAATAAAATGGAATAGTTGTTGATTTCAGAAGGGGGAAACACAAGATTGCAGATCTCAACATAAAAATCAAAGTGTAGAGAAAGTAGAGGCATATAAGTACTTAGGTGTCACCATTAATAATAAGCTAACATGGCATGAGCACAGAAAATGATGTATAAGAAATTTAACCAAAGACTGTTCTACCTCAAAAAAATCTGTGCAATTTAGGAGTAAATAAACAAGTCTTAAATTATTGCAACAATTGGGAACCTACTTCTTCTTCTTATATTTGAGGTGCCCACGATCAATTTGTTGATCATTCTGGCTCCTGGTTTAAATTCAGAGTTTGCCTTCTCTTCTCTTGCCTTACTTAATTTCAGTGTTACATGCTGGTGTAAGAATTCATAGTCTGATATTTAACACCAACTTATCACGAAAGCTAGGAACATAAAACAAACTAAACATTTTTCACTTGAAGAACTATTGTAAAACTAAATAAATTTTGGATGATACATCCAACCCCCTTCTTCACAAATACTTAGGATCGGCCTATTAGGGACGAATTCTGTCTCTCTGCGCGATGACTGAAAGATAAGAACATTTGTTTGTTTCCCAATCTGTACGAATTTACCAGCGTGCTCTCCCTAATGACACTTGTATTAATGAGAACGTATAAATCCTTGATATGGCTAAGAGAATTCACTAAATGGCTGGGTTTTTTTTTCTCTAGTGAAATAATTAATGTAGATGTTTTATGTTCCAATTGTTTTAATTTAAAATTTTGCAAAGCAATCAAAAAAACATTTCCATAATTTGTTTGAAGCATTAAAATAATCGTATCTCATCTTATAACATAGATATCTTATAACATAGATAGCTCATAACAGATTTATATGCATTTAAACTCAAATCAGTTTTGCTCTCGTTATTTCTTATGGGACGAAACAGCATATTCTGAAAACACACACATTTATTAAGGTTGTCTCGCTTGTTTGATGTTTGCAGTTTTGCACAATTTTTATTGACAAATGTTTTGTTTTTTTAACAATAAGTTTAAAGGAGGGTGTCACGTTACAAATGCTTCAAAATAGATTGCGGGTCTGAAATGATACGAAATTTTAGCTGGCAAAAGCTCTTGGCTCAAGCAATTGCCACCAGTCAAAATAACACATAAGCTTAAAAGAAACACACCAAAATTCACGTTTAAAAAAGGGTTACACGTGAACTTTAATAAATGTATTTAGGAAGATCTTGGGCATCACACATTACTCTGTCCCCGGGGGAAAACTTTCAACGGTGCGTAACTGAAACGTCATCAGAAGACGATGGATCGTGTGTTTAAACTGTAAAAAACAGAAGGAACAACAGGTATTTAGACCTATTACTAAAAACGATATTTTGACCTAAAACGATTAACTGCAGGTACATCTTCTATTTACTGAATTTTTAAGCCGCATGTATATCATTTAAGCAATCTATAGCGACTGCATAACTGGTTGACCAATCACTTAACTATTAGTATTTGTTGATTTTTTGGATCAAAGGTCTTATGGAAACACATCAAATCTGCTTGATGTGCTATGGCTCATTGCCCTAAGGTGTCTAATTTCGTCGTGTGTGAGTATAGCAAATCATGTGTGAGTAATGGCCAATCATGTGTGAGTAATGGCCGAGGTAAGTATCAGTGACATTTGCTTAGCCCCAACATGTCCAAACTGTTCGCGTGTGAGTACTTGGCAAGGTACTATCCATAAGGGAACATTGTAGACACAAGCTTTAAGTGCGTTGTTAACTCGAAAAAAATGACGAAAGTAATATTGTTTAATATGTTCTCTACTATTACCAGTATCTATCCTTGTGCCTGGATGTTGCGTTTCAATTTATGATATGTGAAACTAGACTTACCGGTATGTGTGATTGCTTCATATATATATAACACATAGCATAAAGAGCTCATTGATGATTAATAAATGCTTTATTTTTAAGACTGTTTTATGTTCACATTATTGCATGCAACTGTATGTTCGTTTGGAATTTATTAATAATTTCTTTTTTAATTGTTCAATTATTATTCAGTGGGGATGTTTTGCCACAGATGCCGTATTAAAAAAAATATTTTAAAAAAATCTAGGATATGAGTTATTTTAATGTATTGCCAGCGATAAATTGAAGGAAAACATTAGCAAAGGAACATTTGTAACTCCAATAAACTCCATGTTTTCATCTTCAATCCCATTTGTCTTATGTTTATTTGTGTCCAGTATTTTATTATCATATTTTATAGCTTCTTAATATATGTATTAATATATATATATATATATATATATATATATATATATATATATTATTTTTGTTATCTGGGAGTGAAATTGAAACCACCTGAGGCCCATTCACAAAAATGGGACATACATGAGAATTTTACATCTTTTCATTAAATCAGGATTACTCATTGAAGGCCATGATATTTATTTTCTCTGACTATCCCATTAAATTCCTTGGTATTTTTTCTCCCTGACTGTCCAATAATGGCTGGCGATACTAGTGACGTTAGTAAAGACTTTGGTACATCAATGTTTATATATCACATTTTTTATAAGCTAAATCTTTCAAAAATTAAATTGGCAAATTTAAGTTATGTATATGAACTTGTTTTAGCAGTAACTGTTAGTGTTGGTGCGTAGTGTATTGTTCTGAAATCAGTTGTCATTAACAGATGCTTAGAACTGATCGCCCTTCCTAAGACGGGCCATCTGGAACGCTCTTGGACCTGGGCTGTTCAATTCAACTCTGCGATCAATCCAAACAAAATGTTTTAATTTTACGGACTTACTGAAAACCAATCGCCAAAAGTAGTGATTTAATTGCATCAAACCAAATGATTCCATTGTTTGCGTAGCGAATAGCTTGAGTAGGATTTAAAAAAATAATCTTAATGTATTTGATCAACATTTAATTTTAAAAAAAGTACAATTGATTTGTTTTGGCCCAAATATTTTGCTCAATTCAATTATTTCAATAACTGCATCACATTCAATTCAGTAAACAATAATTGAAATTGATTCTGGTTAAGCTCTTGTTACATACAATGGCGGAGGAAGAGGGTGCGCTCTGCACCAGGCAATTTTTGTTTTCTTTCAGTAGTTTTCGAGTGCCTAATGAAAGGAGATTGAGAAAATAATAGCATATGTTAATTTGAATGCAAATATATTTTCAAAATAATAGTATAAGTATTTACCTAAATGTCAGATTATAGTTTGTATGAAATACATTATACTGTAACTGTACATTGCATTAAAAGTGTCCTAAGATGTATTAATAGTTCAATCTAATGAAATGTTGCTGGTACAAATATCAGCATTATCACTTCATGATGTTTACCACGCAACAGAAAAGATCAAATTTTTCCCTAAATTTAAAAGGCTGTCTTTTAATGAAAAAATTGAAACTTAACATTAAAAAAAAAGAGTAAAAATGCAAAAACAATGCTTATCAAGCAATATTTTCCAATATAAACGAATATTTAGTTGATAGATAATTTAAAGGCAATGTGCGAACAATTTATTTTACCAATTTATATTTCGACATTGCAAGGGCAGTAGGAAAATGATAAAGTTAGGGGTGGGTCCATTTTGATTTACATATCTCCAGACCCGATTACTAAACAGATTGTAAATTTAAATTAATCTAAAAATAGATAAACATATTCTTTTAATACACATA
The DNA here is from genome assembly GCA_964033795.1 of Lymnaea stagnalis. Classification (NCBI taxonomy): domain Eukaryota; kingdom Metazoa; phylum Mollusca; class Gastropoda; family Lymnaeidae; genus Lymnaea; species Lymnaea stagnalis. The sequence continues at coordinate 37,213 of CAXITT010000804.1, forward strand.
AATAAGCGATGATAATTTTTCTTTTAAATAGAAAAGATGTACGTTGTACAGATGATTTGTACAATAGAATTTTAATATGGTACAGGGTTGGGGAAAAACGACGTGATGGCGTCATTTACGGGGTAACTTTACAAAGCACAAGATACGCCACCGAATGGGTGGGGCATTAAATTACACACAGGAATAGATACTTCTTCAGTTGTCTACTATGTTCTGTTCTTTATTATATTTTCATTTCTACTGTTAGCTGAAGAAGGCTTTATGCCGAAACGTCCTTCTTTTTTGTCCAGTTCTCTTATTCAAGCTTCCACATACCTCGTTTTGCTATGTCATTCATTTTCCGGAAATTGATATATATATATATTTAAAAACTAATGAAACATTTATTGAACTTTTTACTGCAAATACATTTCAGTCGGAGGAAGTTAGATGTGCTCAATTGTACGTTAATATGAAGCCATTAATAGCAGATCTTGAAAGGAAAATAAAGGCGATGGAGATGTGATGCTTCAGAAGCATTTTTGGCATCAGCTATAGGGACCCTATCTCCAATGTTACAGTAAAAGAAATGGTTCGCCAGGCAATTAGGGAGTACGATGACCTACTGGTGACTGTGAAAAAACGCAAACTACAATGGTACGGCCACGTAACAAGGAAACAAGGGCTTGCCAAAGAAATATTGCAGGGCACCACAAGAGTAGGGAGAAGGAGAGGAAGACAAAGAAAAAGATAGGCGATAATAAAGTGTGGACAGGACTAACACTGGGCGATGCTGTGCGTAGTGCAGAAGACAGAGACGAATGGAGGAGGATAGTTCACATGTCATCTGTGGAGCCCCAGCGGTCCAAGGACTAAGGGACATTATGATAATGATGATGATCAAGACATTTAACTTCAATGATACAACAGTCGTTAAACAGAGGTTTTAGCTTTTTTTCAAAATAAATAAATACGATTTACATATAAACAGTTCAGGGACGAAAATAAGGGGTGGCGCATACAAAATGATCAATGTACTTATTTCGTGAACATCGTGTAAAATTTAAAGAAACGAGAGTATGAACATTTTCATGTGGATAACACTATCTAAATACCCAATAATTTTACAGGCGAAAAATTTCATTTAAAAAATAGATGATATTCTCTTCATTTCCCCACAATACAGTTCAGGGGCGTTAATAAAAATGGGTTTAGATTTTCTTTAAATATAAAGAAAAGTTAGGATGATTTTTTTTACATCTTGCGCAAAATACAGTCTGGGGCTGGGGACGTGTTTTGATGCTGAGAACAGATCTTTAAAAAAAACACAAGACGTGCAGACGTAAACACTGGATCAAAATAATGAATTCTGTTTAACGATTTTTCGTAAATATGGTTGAGGGTTAAGGAAGAGGTTTGCTACATTTGTAATGTCAGCATATCAATTTATCTAAATCCTAAACAATGATAATATTTAAAATGGTAGGTATGGAAGGACACATTTAATATTAACTTCATTTTTTTTTTTTTTT
>CAXITT010000804.1:48303-87768 GCA_964033795.1 Lymnaea stagnalis
CTTCATCAATTGTTGGTGCATTGTATTGTCTTTCATGTTGGCCGACAGGTGTTTAGTCTGCTCTAACTATGACTTTGTATTCATCAGTCGGCATCTTTTCAAGTGCAACTCTATACATTTGAATTAATTCGTTGTGTTGCAAAAATAAAGTTTGCATTGCAGCGACGATTTCTCATTTAGTGCCCGTATTAATATGACAACGTTGATCGATTTGCTCATCAGTATTCCCCATGAAATCATTTGAAGACATTTGTGATCTGTGTTTGGCATTGGCATCAGAGATCCTACACGATGGTAAATTTGGCCTTTCACTTTACTTTAAATGTTGGCATGTAATTCTCGCGCACGATATTTGTTGCACCGAACGATGTCATTTGGAAACATGAATTGCATTTGCGTATGTTTTCCAAGAAATGTTTCGATTGGCTATTGTCACCTGATACCAACATTAATAATGGTTTTGATGGTGAATGTAATTCTTACACGTTAGGATCTCCCATCTTTTTACATGATAACCTAGCACAATAGGTACGTTCATTGTTGGCAGGAAATTACATTTGTATAGTTTCTCATTAATTTATAAATCGTAAATTCCAGCGGTAAAAAATGACCATAGTTCAATATCTACGCTGTGAAGTGTGTTATTTAATTACTTGAGAAACCATCGATTGGTGTAAAATGTATTTACATAACACAAAACAACTCCGAAATTATAAGACTCTATTCAAGAAATACACTTCATTGAAAAAAAAACGTGATTTCGATGTCATTTCCGATTCTAAAATGCGTCACAAAATTCAAGCTTATTTATACACATAACAAAAATACTCTCTACACTAAAAATGTAAAAACGTGTTTTCTCTGCTTTACTACAAATGTGTCATTTGTTCAAGGGTGGTAGTGTTGATATCTCCGTTATAAATTTAATTGATGAAGCTCATTTAAGAAAATAAATTGAATTTAGGGTCCCCAGCCCTAATTGGAATATTGTACAATGGATGTACTAAATTTGAAAAATTTGCCGGCGGATTCAGCTACTTCCACACATGCAATAGCTCTGTTTGAAATTATAGTTACAAAGCTCTTAGAAGAAAATATAAAATTAGGGTCACTGGCCCAAATGGAATATTGTAAAATGTTTTTTTCTAATTTAGAAACAATTTCGGTAGTGCGCATTTCACTTGACCCAGTTTGATCACAATCGAATGAATGGTATAGAAATGAACACTATAATTATATAGATAATAGAAGTGTGGAAAACGAATTTAGGACCCCCCTCCACAAATGGAATATTGTAGAATTGTTGTATTACTTCAGAAACCTACTTAATATGTTAACACACTCAATTTAATATCACTATTTGTATTTGATTAAAAAGTTATCCATTCATGCTTTAGCTCTGTTTGAAATTATAGTTGTATAGCTTAAAATTATAGTTGTGTAGCTTATATAGAAAAAGACGAACATAAGACCCCTGGCTTAAAACGGAGTATTTTAAAATGGTTGTAATCATTTAAGAAACCTTTGCGGGCGGGCGCGCGCACAACATCTCTCTAAAATTTTATCGCATTGTAATAATGTAGAGGAGCGCATACGGAAATTATTTTTTATAAAGCTCCTAATGTAAGGAAAAAACACGAATTTGGGGCGATTGCCAAAAAAACGGAATATTTTAGTAGAGTTATAATGGCTTAGAAAAATGCTCTTGCTCTTGGACAACAACTCACCTCAGTTTTATCGCAAGCGCTTGAGTGATGTAGGAGCGCATGCGGTTTGAAATTATATTTATATAGCTCATTTTGTAAGAAACAAACATTGGGCACCTGGCTCAACACTGAATATTTTAAAACGGTTGTAGTAATTTAAGAATTTTTGTGGGCGATAGAACAACATCTCACTAAATTTTTATCGCATTCTGAAAAATTGTATAGGAGCGCATAGAAAATTATTTTTTACAAAGCGCATATAAGAAAAAATAAGAATTTGGGTCAATGAATGGTTATGTTTATAGATAACAACTCTTCAAAGTTTTGTCGCAATCGCGTGAATGGTGCAGGAGCGCATACGGTTTGAAATTATATTTATATAGCTCGCATAAGAAAAAAACGTAAATAAGGCCGCTGGCTAAAATTGGAATATTTTGAAAAGTTTATAATAGTTTAAAAACCTTTGCGGCCGCGCTTCCAACATCTCACCAAAGTTTTAAGTTTTTATTGCAATCGAATAAATGGCGTAGGAGTGCATATGAAAATTATTTTTTACAAAGCTCATATTAGAAAAAATACGAATAAAGGGCCAACGGCCGAAAACAGAATGTTTTTAAAAGTGTTTAAATAACACAGTAAAATGAACTGTCGCATGGACAACAACTTACTAAGTTTTGTAGCAATCGCATGATTGGTGTAGGAGCGCATACGGTTTGAAAATATATTTATATAGCTTATAATAGGAAAAATGAATATGAAGCCCCTGGCTCAAAACTGAATATTTTAAAACAATTGTAATATTTTAGAAACCTTTATGAACATGCTTGCAACATTTTACTTAAGTTTTATATGAATCAGATAAATGGCGTAGGAGCGCATGTGGAAAATATTTTTACAAAGCTCATAGAAAAAAAACGAATTAAGTGCTAATGGCTAGGTATAGAACATTTGATAAGATTTTTAATGTCTTAGTTAAATGGACGGTTATGTGGAAAACAACTGTTTAACGTTTTGTCGCAATGGCATGAATGGTGTAGGAGCGCATACGAGACATACAGACATACAGACAGACATACAAACATTCATTTTTATATATATAGATAGATATATATATATATATATATATGTATGTTCAATGCCTCAAGTTATTAATGGAGAATAAAGGATTTGTTTGGGATTAATAATCTTATTGCTTCTATTTTAAATCCTTTTAAGGTTAACATATATTTTTCTATCAACAGTTAACAAAAGTAATATCGACTAACTTTTGTAAAGTAGTATTTTAAATTAGAGGTGATCAAATTAATGTTATACACGTATCCTAAATAACTCATATTTATTTACAAACTTATTTGGTGTGTAATTTTTCGCCCCTGAAAACTATGTGTGCGAGACCTCTGCCACTCAAGCAACCACACGCCTAGCACCCACACGCCTAGCAGCCACACGCCTAGCTCCCACACGCCTAGCATCGAAAAGCCTAGCACCCACACGCCTAGCACCCACACGCCTAGCACCCACACGCCTAGCACCCACACGCCTAGCACCCACACTCCTAGCACCCACACGCCTAGCACCCACACGCCTAGCACCCACACACCTAGCCTCCACACGCCTAGTTCCCACACGGCTAGCATCGACAAGCCTAGCACCCACACGCCTAGCACCCACACGCCTAGCACCCACACGCCTAGCACCCACACGCCTAGCACCCACACGCCTAGCACCCACACGCCTAGCACCCACAAGCCTAGCACCCTTACGCCTAGCACCCACAAGCCTAGCACCCACACAAGCACCCACACGCCTAGCACCCACACGCCTAGCACCCACACGCCTAGCACCCACAAGCCTAGCACCCTCACGCCTAGCACCCACACGCCTAGCACCCACACGCCTAGCAACCACACGCCTAGCACCCACACGCCTAGCTCCCACACGCCTAGCACCCACACGCCTAGCACTCAATTTTATAAAATGATTTGTCATTGATAGTATTGTATTTTTTGATGTGGTCACTACATTTCTAGCTAGTATGGAGGAACACTAAAGAAGTGGGCTGTGCTGTTGTTCATTGCAGTGGTTTCCTGGCAAACTATGTGGTCTGTGAATACTGGCCTCCGTAAGTATAGTCAGTCTTACTGGCCTCCGTAAGTATAGTCAGTCTTACTGGCCTCCGTAAGTATAGTCAGTCTTGGGGGTTGTGCGGTAAAACATGGCATGAAAACTCTATAGTAAAATATTATAGCAATAAACAGAGGCGTAGGAAGTAGGGGGTTATCCTACCTGGGTGGCAATACTTTTATCTATATAACTGGAGGGGGGCATTTTTGGCCAACCACAGAGTTTGTATCCTATAGAAGACTTCAGAATAAAGCCATTGCAGAATTTTTATCTATATAAAAGAGGAGACATTTTAGCCAACAGCAGAGTTTTAATTTACATAAAACAGCAAAATTCAGACAACTACACATCTGTATCTGTCAGGGCTGCAGGCTGCAAATTTATTTCATCAAAAGGTGGTGACTAAAATTTTGGTTGGACCTAGGCGTCCCTTAACATAGCAAAGCGACTATGATATAAAAATATGTGTATGCTCATATATCCTGAAACTATTAAATCTATTTTGTTTTCTTTCAGGGGCAATTTTTATAAACAGATACCGTACTAGATAGAAGTGACCGTCATCAAAGTGTACCAAGTTTTTAAAATATGTATCTTCCTTTGTCTGCAGTCATCTTGGTACTATGTGTTCCTATAAATAAAATGTAATTTTTTCCCTTCCCTTACCAATATTGTTGTTGTTTACATGTTTCAATTAAATGCTAGTTTTTAAGATGTATAAAAAATATGCAGGAGGCTATTAAAAGAAATTGGGGAAGTCCCTAACGCTTTCAAACTTATTTTGTTAAACTTTGTTCAATTATAGTACAAAAAATGGTTGGTAAAAAGAACAGTTAAAATATCAATGTGTGTGATAGAATACAATATCAATACATGGGATAAGAAATAATATCATTATGTGCAAAACGAAACAGTATCAATAAGTGTGGTATATGAAGTGGTATCAATATTTGGGATAGGAGACAATATGGATTTGTGGGTTAATAAACAATAAAAAAATCAATGACGGGAAGAGAAGAAGAAAATCGATAAACAATGAAGCATATATGGCATCTCACAGCCCTCACCTTGACTTGCTTCCCCCCCCCCCACCTCAAACGTCTATCCTACCTGGACTCACTCACTCCACTCATTGAACCATCCCGTATGAACAAAATCACGCCACTTAATCAGCCATCCCACCTTGACTCACTCACCCATCTCAATGAGCCATCTAATCTGGATTCACTCACATTAATAAACGAGCAATCCCACCTTGACTCACTCACCCATCTCAATGAGCCATCTAATCTGGGTTCACTCACACCAATAAACCAGCCATCCCACCTTGACACACTCATCCCACTCAATCAGCCATCCGATCTTTAATCGCATAACACTCTCAATCAATCATCTATTCCACCTTTACCCACACACCCCACTCAATCAGCCATTTCACTTTGAATCACTTATCTCACTCAATCTGCCATCGACTTCCAAAGGAAAAAAAAGCAATCTATTATATGAAAGCTAGAATCTATTATTTAAGGGTTTCGCACTTTAAAAACTATCTAGCTTTATACAAAAATAATATAACGTAAAAGATGGAGAACTGATACGACATCTAAGCTATTGAGATATTGAGACAACAGCTGCTAGGGGTTAACATACTACAAAGTAAACAGCTTCACAGTATCGGGAAATATTTCCTCATTCACGAAAGGACAATTTGCGTGGGGATGAAAAACACTGAGGGTTGTGGGATTTTACAGGTGTTTAATCAGGTGAAGTGGGGTGTTACAGGTGTTTAATCAGGTGAAGTAGCCCCTTTCCCTCTTCGTCTTTATTTCCCATTTGAATGTTTTTTGTACACAATTTTTTTTCCTCTGAAAAACATCTACAGATATATTTGACAAGAACTATTTAATTTTCATATGGTCCAATGTTGAACTCCTAGTAAATTTTCCAATTTTCCTTTCAATTCAATTTGCTCATGTGTCCCTTTGTAATACGATCGTATCATTGTTTTAAAAATATAGCTACGCATAAATAAACTCAAATGATATAAACATTTTGGAAATCTCAAGAGTATCATTATAATTTTTTTTTTAAAATAATTTCTTTCTACTCACAAATCCACAAACAAATTTGTAGCATCACATTTGAGGACGTTTGCCTCTTGCTGACTTGTAAAAGTCCAGCCGAGTAGTTAGAACAGAGCGTGTGTTGTCATCATCATTGAAATGTTGTTATAAAAATAACGGTGTCTATTAATTTTCAATACTATCGTTGCTTTAAAAAAAGTAAATATTTTTGAATTATTTTTTGTTGATTTATGGATTAAAATGTTAACACTAAAAAAGAAAAAGAAAATACAAAAATATGATTATGTTTTTGTTTTAAATAAGGCCGTATACTTTCAGAGATGAATTTAAACGCACTCAAAAGTAGACATAGCTTATTAGAGTGCTTTAGGCTTAGTACACTTCTGCTTAGACCTTCCTTGCGTAATGCATTTTAATAAAAATAATTGTATACTTTTTGATGCGTTTAAAATCGTCTTTGGAAGAAAATCTTTTTAAAAAAAGATTTAAAAAATTATTGTGTGTCTATTAGTGGATGGAGAATCCGCACAAAGCAAGAGGTATATCAGTTGTACGAAGAGCAACTCAATACGTCACATTGGGAAATGGCGTCGGTGGACAGTCGAGCGTGAGCTCTTAATGCCCCCCCCCCCCCCCCCGAAGACCCTCCTCCACACGGGCCAGATGCAGGGTTTCCCCTTCGACAGACCATGCGGCGAAACGCCGGGGACCTTCCCGCTGGCCTGGGGGACGTCCGGTCGACCAAAAACGCTGCGCTTTAAGCGTTCACATTCCACTCTCCCTAGGGTCTGGGTAGGTTCGCTTCCACTCCGGAGGAAAGGTGCCTCGTTACCACCCCCACCGCCCAGGGAGTCCTTTGGTCGGGGCGGAAAACTGTGACGAAACGGATGTCTATGAGCAGCATTCCCACGGCCGCGTAGCTTAAATCATTGGCATGGGCTTCACCCGCCACCCAAGCCTCAAAACCATCAACGTCAACAAGTCATCATGTTACGATGTTATTACTCCCGTAGCGTTGGATTTATGCGGTCAGCCGCGGTTTTTTTGCTTCGGAAGAACAGAACCACCTTACTAGTCGGCCACACCATGAAGAGGCAAACCCTCTGTGGACCCCGTCAAGTTTCCTCGGAGACGCTACCGCTTGCGCAGGGCGGTAAGAAGAGCCACCCATAGTTGTAACAATTTTAAAAGGTAGACTACACTGGACAAGACATATGGAAATGATGTCGAATTGTAGAGCAGCACAAGTGACCTGCATGCAGAAACCTATGCGCAGACGGCTGACCGGTCGGCCAAGACTGAGATGGACTTACGTGGATAAGGACTTACATCAGCTGGGGGACCGAAAATGGAGGCTAGACGCCATTGTTTGACCTGAACGGATAAAAATATTGGAGATGTCGAGTTATCTTAGCTCCATTTAGCTTAATGTGGACCTTAATTTCCTGAAAGGTACACTTTAACCAAATAAAAGAAGCACTTTATCAAGCTGATTGGATCCAATTTTCAGCCAAATTGAGCCCTTTACCTAGCTCAATTAGAAAATAACCAGCTGCACAAAGCCATGTTATAAATTGAATAAAACCATTTAAAACGATGAATGCAGCCATTTAAAAAGCTGAATGCGACACTTTTCAAACATTAAAGAATGATACCAAAGCCTAAAGGATGTGTTTTCAAGTCGAATAATTTAATTGTTTCGCGATATAACTCTTAACTGTGACCCGTCGGCGTGACCTTGACATGTCAGTCTCGTCTCTTTATTGTTTTACTTTTGTGTGATTGGAACATGTCAGTCTCATCAATTTGTTGTGACACTTCTGTGTGACTTTGACATGTCAGTCTCATCAATTTGTTGTGACACTTCTGTGTGACTTTGACATGTCAGTCTCATCAATTTGTTGTGACACTTCTGTGTGACTTTTACATGTCAGTCTCATCAATTTGTTGTGACACTTCTGTGTGACTTTGACATGTCAGTCTCGTCTCTTTGTTGTGATACTTCTGTGTGACCTTGACATGTCAGTCTCGTCTCTTTGCTGTGACACTTCTGTGTTACTTTGACATGTCAGTCTTGTCTCTTTGTTGTGACATTTCTGAATTAATTTGACATGTCAGATTTGTCTCTTTGTTGTGACACGTCTGTGTGACTTTGACATGTCAGTCTCGTTTTCTGTCGTTACAATACAAAATAAACCTAATATAGTTTTATTTCATTACTCACTCGGTTAAATAAACAATCAGGTGCAGTGACCTAAACAATCAGGTACATTGACCTAAACAATCAGGTGCAAGCACATTAAAATTTAGGTACATTGACTTTACAATAAGGTACATTGACTTTAACAATCAGGTACATTCAGCTAAACAATTAACAATCAAGTACATTGACTTTTACAATCAGATACATTGAACTTAATAATCAGGTACATTGACCTTGACAATCAGGTACAGTGACCTTAACAATCAGGTACGTTGAGCGTACAATCAAGTAAAGTGACTTTAATAACCAGGTACAATGATCTTGACAATGTGGTCAATTGATTTAAACAATTTTGTACATTGACTTTAAAAATCAAGTACATTGACTTTAAAAATCTGTTACATTGACTTTAAAAATCTGTTACACTGACTGTAAAAATCTGTTACACTGACTGTAAAAATCTGTTACATTGACTTTAAAAATCTGTTACATTGACTTTAAAAATCTGTTACATTGACTTTAAAAATCTGTTACACTGACTGTAAAAATCTGTTACATTGACTGTAAAAATCTGTTACATTGACTTTAAAAATCTGTTACACTGACTTTAAAAATCTGTTACATTGACTTTAAAAATCTGTTACATTGACTTTAAAAATCTGTTACATTGACTTTAAAAATCTGTTACACTGACTGTAAAAATCTGTTACACTGACTGTAAAAATCTGTTACATTGACTTTAAAAATCTGTTACATTGACTTTAAAAATCTGTTACACTGACTGTAAAAATCTGTTACATTGACTGTAAAAATCTGTTACATTGACTTTAAAAATCTGTTACACTGACTTTAAAAATCTGTTACACTGACTTTAAAAATCTGTTACACTGACTGTAAAAATCTGTTACATTGACTTTAAAAATCTGTTACACTGACTTTAAAAATCTGTTACATTGACTTTAAAAATCTGTTACACTGACTTTAAAAATCTGTTACACTGACTTTAAAAATCTGTTACATTGACTTTAAAAATCTGTTACATTGACTTTAAAAATCTGTTACACTGACTTTAAAAATCTGTTACATTTACTTTAAAAATCTGTTACACTGACTTTAAAAATCTGTTACACTGACTTTAAAAATCTGTTACATTGACTTTAAAAATCTGTTACACTGACTTTAAAAATCTGTTACATTGACTTTAAAAATCTGTTACATTGACTTTAAAAATCTGTTACACTGACTTTAAAAATCTGTTACACTGACTTTAAAAATCTGTTACATTGACTTTAAAAATCTGTTACATTGACTTTAAAAATCTGTTACACTGACTTTAAAAATCTGTTACATTTACTTTAAAAATCTGTTACACTGACTTTAAAAATCTGTTACACTGACTTTAAAAATCTGTTACATTGACTTTAAAAATCTGTTACACTGACTTTAAAAATCTGTTACATTGACTTTAAAAATCTGTTACATTGACTTTAAAAATCTGTTACATTGACTTTAAAAATCTGTTACATTGACTTTAAAAATCTGTTACACTGACTGTAAAAATCTGTTACACTGACTATAAAAATCTGTTACATTGACTTTAAAAATCTGTTACATTGACTTTAAAAATCTGTTACATTGACTTTAAAAATCTGTTACATTGACTTTAAAAATCTGTTACATTGACTTTAAAAATCTGTTACATTGACTTTAAAAATCTGTTACAGTTACTTTTTTAATCGGTTGCATTTACTTTAACAATCAGGTGCATTGACCTTAACACTAAGGTTCATTGACCTTAATAATTAAGTTTATTGAAATTAACAGTTAGTTACATTGACACTAAAACACTAAGAACATGGACATTGACCCTTAGGTACATTGATCTTCACACCTGATAACATTTACTTTTTCTCCCCTCCCCCCCCTCTCTTCACATCTCTTTCTCTCCCTCTCCCACACACAAACTTTCTCTCTCTCTCTCTCTCTAAATAAATAAATAAAGCATTTTGCTAGTCTTTCAAACTTCAGGATAACATTTACTTTTTCTCCCCTCCCCCCCCCCCTTCTTCTTCTTTCCCCTGTAACACTTTTTTTTTTCCATTTCCGACAATATTTATTATACTGACACAAATTAAATCAATAACAATTGGGCAAACTTTCCGAAACGACAGATTTCCTCCCAGATAATGGCCCGGCTTTGACCTCCATTCGTCCCTCGTTCTCTTGAGTCGTGGGAATCTCGTAAATGGGCTGACCTTCTTATCGACCAAGTCCACTCACCTGTTGCAAATACGCGCAATATTTTCACAAATGTTGACCAAAGAATTATTATTTAGCGTCAAACAATGATTTGTTCATGAAGAAAATGACTGTAACAACCCTCCAGAAGAAATAATGTCGAGTATGACGCTATGGGACAACGTATAAATAATGGGGACTGTTTGAAGGTAAATCTAAAGATCTCTGCAGAGGCTGACACTAGCAGGTAAATATTCTTTAACTTCTTTAAGTTTAATAAATGTAGCTTTTCAGAATAGATTTTGAGCAAATAGATGGACTAAATTTCGTTATCACCATTATAAAATATCTTTCCTTTTGAATTAAATTATGTTATAATCAGTTAGTTTTATGCATAGCTTTTTGTCAAGTATCACGGCTAGGTCTGTATGTTGTCAAGTATGACAACTAGGTCTGTATCTTGTCAATATCACAGCCTTCAAAACTGCAATCAAAGCACATCTTTTTAAACTCTACTATCCTGACTGATTCCCACCTCTGATCGAAAAACGACGCTGCTGGGTGTCGTCCATGGCTTGACATGGAAATAGTTTTAAATATACATTTGTTTTGTTGTATTTAATTAATTTTTGCTAATTAATTTTAAAAGTTTTTGATTATGTTTGTTAAATTATATGTACAGCGTGGTGAGCCCAGCCCTATGCTGGGGTACCTCGCTATATAAAACAATTTATAATAATAACAATTATAATAAGTATAACGACCAGGTCTGTGTGTTTTCCATTATCACGACCAGGTCTGTATGTTGTCAATTATTACGACTAGGTCTGTATGTTGTCAATTATCACGACCAGGTATTATGTTGTCTAGTATCACGACTAGGTCTATATGTTGTCTAGTATCTCAACTAGGTCTGGACTTAATTGGATACAGCTAGTAATAAGATTAGAGATTTTGCAATTCGATATTTTACAATAAATTTCTAATAGCGTATAATGTAGGAAATATTTCAATAAAATACAGTAAAATACATTTCTTAGTTAAATGTATCTGTAAAATCAATCACAGTAGATAATAACATAAAAGCAGCTACATAATTGTTATTTACAATCATGTTTTGGGGATGCATACATGACTGATAAAACATGTGTTTAACTCGGCTTTTTAAATTCTAAGTCTAAAATGACTTTAAAAAGATGATTTGGCATGTTTGTTATGAGAAACGTCATAGACGCTCTACTCCATTAAATCACCGTATTTTGTTCCCACGCTCAGACCACCTGTTACTGTCATGGCTTTACGGTGAACATGATCGCCTTCTTGTTCCATTGATTTATTTCGTTAATGAGATTTTGTTATGGGGTGAAGAGAAAATAATATTTCAAACAATTAATAGCTCTAATTCCCTCTACATTCGTCTCTCCAAGTACATCAATTTTATCTTTCTTTTCCTCCTGGTATCTCTCTCATGATCACTATATCTTTACTCTCTCTCTCTCTCTCTCTCTCTCTCTGTCTCTCTCTCTCTCTCTTGCTCTCTCTTTCCCCCTCTCTGTCTGTGGATTAGCCAACTTTTTGCCTTTCACAATTTTAATTCAGAAATACCTAAGTCAGAAACAATAACATGTCATTTCCCAATTTAAATTCAGCATTATCTAAATCACAACCAATAAAATGTCAATTCCCAATTCCAGTGCAATGTCATTTATGTCAAACAACCCTCACTCTCTCCTTTACACTTGAATATCTAGATGGCTGGATTGACCATTAACATCTCTGGACATAATTCCTTTCAAATTATTTTTTGATATCTCTGTATTTTTTCTTGGTTCGTGTAGGGATTTCTTTCAATGATTAAACATGTAGTGTCGTAGCTCTTTTAGAATAATCAGGTCATATCATAGTGGCAGACTAACATACACTACTACTGCACAGTAATAATAATAATACTAATAATAAAGATTATTTGAAAATCACGCTTCATCCTCAAAGGCTCGAAGCGCGGTACATACCAGATAGAAGTATAAAATGCAACATTACAAAAACTTCATACAAGAATACCCATTCTAAGTCTTTCATACCTTGCAACAAAAAAACATCACAGGCCAATAAACATCTACGAGATAATAGCTACATAGACAACATCACCCTGTACATGTTTGTGAAAAGATAAGTCTTCAAATCAGTTTTGAAAGACTCCAGTGTCTGGCCATTTCTGAGAGCGATACGAAGGGTGTTCCAAATTGCTGGGCCAGCCAATGCGAAAGTGTGGCCATCGTAAGTCTCAATGCGAACACGTGGTATCGAGAGTTTGCCACTATCGGATGAGCGGAGTTGTCTAGTGGGTCCATAATGATGACAGATGATCATACACTGCTGCTGTTACACCATACTAAAGACTAACATTGTTTTGGTGTGGTGTTTGTCCGTTAAAATCGACTCATCTGGTGGGGGGGGGGGGCTGGGTTACGGTTACCTCGAAGGAGGCTTGCTAGACCGATCCGTGCTCGTAATAATTTCTAGCATCGCAGGAAGGGGATTGTTGCTGCAGCCGGGGATCTAATCTTGCTCTTTCGGGCAAGCCTGCGTGTCTTAGCTGTGGTTATCCTAAGAAATTTAGCCCCTTTCTTGACAGCTGCTGTCCACATGGCTCTGTCCTAGGCTGTCTTCATCCATTGAATAGGGTTGATGCTGAAGGTCTATAGTGCCGCTTTCAGGAAGTCTTAGTAACGCTTTTTTTTTTTTTACCTCCTTGGGAGCGCTTGCCTATCGTGAGTTCTCGGAAGAAAATCTGTTTTGGGAGCCTGTGATCGTCCATACGGGCTACGTGTCCCATCCAACAGAGTTGAGACTGCATCAGGATGGTGAAGATACTAGGTAGGTTCGCTCTAGCGAGGACTTGTGTCAGGGACTTGCCGGAGAGTTTCCTGAGTCAGGGTGTGTGAAAATGGCTAAGTTTCTTGGCGTGACGCTGGTAGAATGCCCACGTTTCACATCAGTTGAGCAATGTCGAGAGGACTGCTGCGCTATAGACCTTGATCTTCGTTTCTTGTCTGATTCCTCTCTTGTCCCAAACAGTGCTGCGGAGCCTGCCAAATATGGCACTAGCTTTTGCGAGTCTGGCATTCATTTCATCTGGAGACTAACCATACACTACTACTTCTTTCTAACATAATAATATACTACTGCAACACCATACAGACACATGCATAGACACCAATCATCTTTCAACTATAATATTTAAATCACCCAACAATTTTAGCTATGAAATTTACAAAATAATAATTAAAAAAGAGTTTTTATACAACTTCATGCAAATGTAATGAAACCCTTAAATAAACAAGTGGTCAAGACAATGGGTATCCACAAAACTTTTGTCAACATACTCTACCCTATGGCCTGAGGATTAATGACGATTTTCATTAAGATGCGGGAACAAGGAATACACATGTATTAGATTACACTCAGCAAGCACGCCACTCAGATAGCAACAGCTTTCATATAATATTAAGGCATGCTCTAAGGCAGCAGTTCTCAACGTGTGGGTCGCGACCCATTTGGAGGTTGAATGACCCTTTTTCAGGGGTTGCCTAAGACCATCGGAAAATACATATGCTCTACAGTTATTAAGTAGCAACGAAAATAATTTTGTGTTTGGGGGCTGCCACACCACGAGGACTTGTATTAAAGGATCGTGGCATTAAGGAAGTTGAGAACCACTGCTCTCAGGGATGCTACGAGGCAACGCTACAATGTGGGCTCAACACAGGCTGCCACACATGACTGGATAAAAAGGACTGTGAATTTTATGAAGGAATCTTTTTTCCACTTTTCAAAATCCATAGAATAGAAATTCGATTTTGTATGTTATAAGTGGTAGGATTTCAGTAATTATGAAGGATTTGGGAAATGTTTTTATAGATGCGATCCTGAGATTGTATTGTGATAAAAAACCATTTCAGGCCATGGGAAATGCTTGCATCAGGAGATCCATGGTCGAATTTTTCTTTAGGCTGTGACCATTCGTACGCTGTTACCAGGAGTGACAGGTTGGGATAAAAAAACTATTACAAATTTTATTGTTTGGTTTGTAAGACAAATTGAGGTATCAAATGAAACATAATTAAATGGACTATATGTTTGTAAATAAATTCTTCAGTTTAAATAAAATAAACTACAACAAATGACATCCGAATAGCTTGAGTCTAATGGTACCCGGGTGCGAATGACGGCGCTGCGTGTCTGGGTACATTTTTACAAACATATAGTCCATTCAATTATCTTTCATTTGATGCCTCGTTTTGTCTTACAAATCCAACAAATACATTTTACTGGGTTTTTTTAATCCCAGCCTCTCACTTTTGGTACCCGGGTACGAATAGCCACTTATTTTTTCTTACATGAGAGATTCAAATTAAATTTCAAAAATTGATTTGCGCTGCAGCTAGATCGGTCATGAACATTTAATTTAAGGTTTTATAGTTGCACACATATGAACGTCTTGCCTGTGCGAGGTGCGTGATAAAGCTTGGCTCATTTTATGAGAACATAATGTTTATTGTTCATTTACTTAACGTCTGATAATTGTGAAATGTATCATTATTGAACTAGCTGGATTAATAAAACCATGATGGGCATGTCAAAAGGGAATAGGTCAATAATCTATAATAATAATCCCAGATGGCACTCTATATCTTCACCAATAATAATCCCAGATGGCACTCCATATCTGCACCAATAATAATCCCAGATGGCACTCCATATCTCCACCAATAATAATCCCAGATGGCACTCCATATCTCCACCAATAATAATCCCAGATGGCACTCCATATCTCAACCAATGCTTAGTTGTTTAACCTCGTTATATAAATGGTATTGACGGTACCAATAGTATTTTCGTTAGGTATTGACGGGTAGTTGTGCCATTTGAGTAGGGTATTATCGTTGCCAGACACAATGCTGGTCATAATATAAGCCCTTGGTGTGCATTTAGTGCGCACATGTTCAAGCACATGACTAATATAAACGCAGCATGATGCGCAAGGATAGCTGTGTGGACAAAAGCCACTCGGAAATCATTCCTAGACCAAGGTTGGCAACCATGTTCCCAAACAACCACAATACTGGTCAATGAAAAGTTAAATTCGCCACATTTTATACACATTAGAAAACACTGCTATTAAATAAAATTGATGAATTACTTTGCTAGTTATTAACACAAATGTTTACTATACAATTGTATTTCGTTATATAAATTTTTAATGCTGTATTTGTAACTTGAGTTACATTTCCTCGCAGATCTTAACAGTTCACCAATTAGGTTGCCCCTAACTGTTCACCAATCACGTTGCCCCTAACAGTTCACTAATTACGTTGCCCCTAACAGTTCACCAATTGCGTTGCTCCTAACTGTTCACCAATTACGTTTCTCCTGTTTATCAATTACGTTGCTCCTAACTGTTTACCAATTGCGTTTCTCCTAACTGTTTACCAATTACGTTGCTACTAACAGTTCACAAATTACGTTGTTCCTAAATGTTCACCAATTACGTTGCTCCTAACGGTTCACAAATTACGTTGCTCCTAACAGTTCACCAATTACGTTGTTCCTAACTGTTCACCAAATGCTTTGCTCCTAACAGTTCACGAATTCCGTTGTTCCAAGCAGTTCACCAATTACGTTGCTCCTAACAGTTCACCAATTAAGTTGCTCCAAGCAGTTGACCAACTTCGTTGCTCCTAACAGTTCCCCAAATACACTAACAACAAGAATGCTGTACTCTATCGTCATCATGTGCCTGGCGCTGACCGGATGCTCGGCTGTTGCACCGGTCACCTTGACAACAAGAGACAAACTTGCTTTCCTCAATGCCCACAACACTGCCCGCAAACAGGTCAACGTTCCAGATCTGGTAAGATTGATTTCTTTTTTAAAAGGAAAAACATATAGCTTTTTAATTGTTAAGAAGAAACTACCAATAAATATTCCAGTGTTTCTCTCTGTAATGCCTTTATACACATCTGTGGACCCCCTTTGGAATTGTATAAAAACTTAGAGTTAAAACGGTTTGAGCTGATTATGGGTCACAGGAGCTTCAATAACTCCATGCACCAGTGAGACAGAATCACTCAAACAAATGTAAATATTGCACAAACACCTGTATCCAAAGTTTACGTGCTAGTCCTTCTATGTACATAAAATCACGTCAAAAGTCACATGTCCATTGGGTTACTTCGGGAAAAGAAACTTTAGAAAAACAACCATTAACGATACTACGTTGTTTTGCTGCAAAGAACAACAAACTGAAATAGGAATCGATCTATCAATGTTATAAGTTATTTCCGACCTATAGCAGCTCCTAAGGTGTATTCTATCTGATGGGACATGCGGAAAAGCCTAACTCTCGTTTGGTTTGAAGGCTAATACTATTATAGAAAAAGAGAATACTCACATGTAAGTCAAAGTTTTAACACAGTGATATTTTACGACTTTAAAAAAAAACCTATCAACTCTATTACACTGATAAATTGACGACCACATTTTTCGATGGCTTAAATTGATTAAGTAAAATAAAATGAACTTTATTTCGACATATATTGATATCAATTCAAGTAAACACCAACATTGTCTTCTTTACTTCCGTCTACGGTGCATGGGACGAAAGTGTGGTCGTAAACTCTTACATTATAGTGTAATTATTTTTGCTTAATTTTAGGCCCTTGAACATGTTGAATTGCTTGACCTCTTTCAGGCATGGAATATTACGCTGGAACGTTTTTCCCGGCAATACATTAGCAGCTGTGTATATAAACACAGTGGTGGCCCGTATGGAGAAAACTTGTATGTGTCTTCTCGTAAGTCATTTTTTACAGTTTAAGACATTATCATTAACTAAACCTAAACATCGAGACATTATCTATTATTAACTTAACGTAGGCAACAAGGCACTAACTATCATTACCTAAGACTAAATATCAAGACGTTAACTATCAATGACTAAGACGAAGTATCAAGAATTAACTATCATTAACGAAGTCTAAATATCAAGACATTAACTATGATTAACTAAGTCTTACTATCAAGTCACTAACTATCATTAACTTAACCTAAACATCAAGACATGAACAATCATTAGGTAAGTTTAAATATCAAAACATTAGCTATCATGAACTAAACCCAAATATCAATGTGATATTAAATGTCAAGGACTGTCATTACATTGACAAGAAAATTATCATAAAGTAAAAAAGTTAACAAAATATTTTCCAACCAACCCCCCCCCCCCCAAACACACATTTTTTGGCGGGCCATGCAACAAAAGCAACAACAACAAGAAAAGCAAAAACATCATTATGGATATTAACGTGCTCCTATTTGACTCCAGCCACCGATGTCAATAATACGCGTGTGGCTGAGGCCTCTGTGGCGGGATGGAACAGTGAGAAGGCGTTAGTGGACTACCCCACCTGGAAATGCATCCTGACTGGAAAATGTGGACATTACTCACAGGTTAGTGGTCAAAGTTATTTTTTTTTATTGCTACTTGAGAACTTCACTAACCTCATCAAGGAAACTCACCAAAGAACCTCACTTAACTCATCGAGGAACTTTACTGAGCTCACCAAGTAAATTCACTGAACTCATCAAAGCAATTTCACTAAACTCACAAAGGAACTTCAATGAAATAACCAAAGAACTTCGTTGAAATTACCCAGGAACTCCGTGGGGAACAGCTGTACACTGATATCTGATGAGAAAAAATAAGACCCTCAAATCTGTACTTGTTCAAAGACACGACAAAAAAATGAGTTTCTTTATTTTCACACCATATTTTGTCATTGTTCATTTTGACATTGAAATGTGCCTAATCAAACCTAGATATTGACTTTAAATTAGATCTATATTCTGATCTTTCATATTGAACAAACTAATCATACAAAAAAATGAGTTTCTTTACCTTTCCCACCATATTTTGTCATTGTTCATATTGACATTGAAATGTGCCTAATCAAACCTAGATATTGACTTTAAATTAGATCTATATTCTGATCTTTCATATTGAACAAACTAATCATACAAAAAAATGATGCACAACATATTTTTACCTTTATTTATTTTATTTTTTTATAATTCTTTTTTTTTTCGAAGTGGCTATTCGCACCCGGGTACAAGAAGTAAGAGGTTGGATTAAAAAACTAATTAAAATGTTATTGGTGGGTTTGTAAGACAAAATTATGTATCAAATGAAAGATAATTGCATGGACCATGGGGACGTCTATTAATTACGTCCACAATATTTCCGCAATTTTTGACCCCCCCTCCCTCCCCATGGTCAACAACTGTCAAACTTTCGATGACCCCCCCCNATTAATTACGTCCACAATATTTCCGCAATTTTTTACCCTCCCTCCCTCCCCATGGTCAACAACTTTCAAAATTTCGATGACCCCCCCCCCCCCCTATTTAATTATGTCAAACTTGTATAAGCCCTCTCCCCAAAAAAATGAATTAGAATATAAATAAATGTTTAAATATATTTTAATTTGTGCTGATGTATTTGTAATAACAAAGAATTGTAGGAAACACACTTCATTACAGCTTTAGCTTGTTAATCAGTATAGCTGACAATTATAGTAGAGTTTCTAGCGGCTATATCTTCAAATGGAGTAGCCAGGTGTTGTTCTATCGTAACAATGGGCATCAGTGACATCATTTGGGTAGGGCAGGGGGTTCCCCCCCCCGATTTTGCTGGTTTAAATTGCTATGCACTGTGGCACCTCCAGTTCTAAACAACTTAACAAGCCGACCAAGTTTTGTTTCCCCCACCCCCCTACACTCCCTTCCCCTGAAAAAAACCTGAAACAATGCCCCTGATGGGCAAAATGCAAAGTAGCTGATTTATCATTTTCATCTTGTGGAACTGATACACCAGACAAGTCAACATCATCCTTATCTAACCATTCAGCGCTTAAAATAGAAGTATTGTCTGTGTGAGCAATAATTGCCATAAGCTCTCTCTGTCTTTGAGGTGGCTTAGTTGTTATTGAACACCGATGAGTGTGTATTTTTTATTGAACACCGTGTACAATGATGTGTTATTTATTCTAGGGAGCGGATTAAGAGAAAAATGACAGGTGAAGAGATGCCAACTGTTGACTTCTCTTGCACTAACAAAGTGTGCTAACATTCTGACCAGCCATCTGCAGTGCACATATAGACACACATTAACTAACTCTTTTATTGTTAAAAGCCTAAATATGTAAGACTATTTACACTCATTAAATTGTTTAAAATAATGTAAGCACCAGTCAATTAAAAAAACTGATTTCCTTATTCCACGTAGGTCGTATGGAAAACTACAAAAACTGTTGGATGTGCCATCATAAACTGTGAGCCACCATTCAACAACTTGGTGGTGTGTGAGTACTGGCCACGGTAAGAATAGCGTTGGATCAGCTGGTTATTGCGTTATATACAGGCATAGATATTGTAGATAGCCTTATTGTAGTAATGCGATGGTCGTTTGTCGTAATTGGGGAGATGTCGGTTAGTATGAAGGATGCTGAGAAATCTTTTTTTTTTTTTTTTTTTTGAAAGATTTGTTCCTGCGTTGATGTAGGGGGGGTGAAATGTATTTGAAAAGTTTGGGTCTGGGGATCCGAGTGTTCAAAAGGAAAGGGTTGAAATTTTTTTTGAAAGATATGTTCCTGCGTTGATGTAGAGTGGGTGAAATGTATTTGAAAAGATTGGATCTGGAGATCCGAGTGTTACAAAGGAACTGGTTGAAAGGGGGGGGGGGTTGAAAAGGCTTTATGAAAACGCCCATTCAGACATGTGTCTGCTCTTATAAAAGGGATAAAGCCCTGGATGTCGAGTTTTTCCAGACAGCTCTAACTGGTTCTTATGTTGTAAAAGTGAAGACCCCTGAAAGTAAATACGAGCGAAGGCATCACCTCTACTATTACATATATATATAATTATATATTTGGAGCCCGAGGGAGTACTAGTTGGATTGACACACTTTATAAGTAGACTAATAGTCTGAATGTAGATTAACAGTAAATGTGTATAAAGAATTTATCTTGAAGTGGACTACAAATGAAACGTTATTGATGAAAGTGAAAGTCTTTTTTCTTTAAATCTTTCTTTTTAACTGCAAGTTTTTGTTTATATGTTCTATTAATTGGATTTTTCTTGCCTGCAATACCCACTATAATGATTAGATTGTATGGAATGGTATTATAATGTTAATTAACTATAAAACGTAATATTATAAATTTAATTGTATTATTTAACATTGAATTTAATTGTAAATTTGATAGTATAATGTAATTGTGAATTTAATGGTAGAATGTAACAGTATAATTGACTGTAGTAAATTATGAGGGTTAATGTTATTAAATAGTTGAACTTTTTTTTATTTCAGCGGTAATCTCGTACCGGGTAAGCCATACTGATCATGGACAGTTCATTCTCATTTATGGATGAGATCAACATCGTCTCATCCAATACCAAGCGTCGTTATTATAACTTTAAATTATTAAACATTATATAAATATTGTCTGTGTCGTCAATACATTCATTACTAACTATAAATTTATTTGTTTCTTTTCAAGTTTCTCAACTTACAAAAAATGTTGAACAATTGTAAGGAAATAATGAACACGTGACTTTGACTTTATAACTGTTCAAACTAGCGTTACCCAAATAGGTGTATCTCTTGTCTCTGTTATTTGAATCCTTCTTCGTATCCCGCCCACTTTGTCTCGTGTGTTGTTCTTACTGATGCATCCAACACATTTGAATGTCCGTACTGTTGTTACATATTTAAATACTTGGGAAAGGCTGGTTTTATATATGATTTGGCAAAATTAGCTAGCAAGTCATTTCTAAGCTTTCGTCAATATGTGTAGAGTACCTTAACTTGTACGCTAATCTGGCTGAACAAATTATGATTTTGACAACGTAATACAGGTCTTTTATATGTACCCTTATGGAAACAATGTACAAGAAAAAAGTAGAGCAGTAATGACATTTTAGCATTTCAAAAGACAATTATAACTACCCTATTGTCCGCGCAGAAGTAGAAGCAGCAGTCCAAGCAGGAAAGGCCGCAGGTAAAGCGTCTTGATAAGACCTCGTCGTCCTACTGCATGCTAATCAGTGCCGAAAAGACAAAACTTATGACAAATAACACCACAGGCATCACACTGAAATTAAGGTCGGGGAGGAAAGACTAGAGACTGTAGGCCGCTTCAAATACCTAGAAGCAATAGTCTCAGACGAAGGCCCGAACTGATGTCCTGGATTGCGCAGACTACAACAGCACTAAAGAGGCCAAAGAAAAAAAGGAAAGACAAAAATAAAGCCCCCCCCCCCCCCGCAACAAAATCAGGCTTATACACTCATAAGTCCTCTCCATTTTTCTGTATGCCTGCAAATCCTGGACATTAACGGCTGATCTTGAAAGAAAAATAAACGCAATGGAGATGAGATGCTTCAGAAGCATTTTTGGCATCTGCTACAGGGAAAATATCTCCAATGATACAGTGAAAGAAAGGGCTCGCCAGGCAATCGGGGAACACAATGTCCTACTGGTGACTTTGAAAAAACGCAAACTACATTGGTACGGCCACGTAACAAGGAAACAAGGGTCACGTAACAAGGAAACAAGGGCTTGCCAAAGAAATATTGCAGGGCACCACAAGAAGAGGGAGAAGAAGAGGAAGACAAAAAAAAAGTTTGAAGGATGACATCAAAGGGTGGACAGGACTGACACTGGGCGCTTATGTGCGTAGTGCAGAAGACAGAGACGAATGGAGGAGGATAGTTCATATGTCTTATGTGGTGCCCCAAAGATGCAAGGACTAAGGGACATGATGATGATGAGGAAGATGATGATGATGTGAAATGTCAATGTTAGTTTGTAACTGTAGTACACGTGTGCTTTATGTTTGAAATTTATATACGCTCTATATCTCTTTAATCTGCACAAATTATTCACATTTCAACCATTAACCTATAGGATAAGCAAATTTAATTGTTAGTGCAATGTTCGCTTTATTCCTACTAGTGTTTGAAGGGACTAACAAACGATTGACTATCGCTGACGAAACTTGAATTTAACCTTCTTGAATCTATTGGACAATTTTGAAAACTTACTTACGACATTTACGATGCAAATCGCACGGGAGAAACTTTGAATTTTAAAATAGAAACTGTTGAAGCGGATATATAATATTGAAGGGGAAATTGTAATAGAAATGAACGACGCACACTCTTTTGTGTTCGGTGTAACAACTGAGCTTTATTCTACACTAAACACTCTTTTTATACCTCTACATTCATGATCACTCATTCCACTCTGCCATGCATTTAAGTTTAAAACATTCATGAATAAAAACAACTCACGACGTCCAGTCATACCACATAACAACAACACCACAGGCCAATCAGGTCAACAACTTCACTCACTACTCACAATAATAATCCTCAGTCATACTGTCACAGAAATATCAAATCGAAGTGGATACATCACAGTGAAGTGAATCTATCATAGTGAAGTGATATATCAAATTGACGAGGATAATCCATGCTGAAATAAATATGTCATATTTAAGTGATATATTATTACAAGTTTAAATTTAAATTAAAATTCCAATTTGAAAGATTTTTTTTTTTTTTTGCGGGCACAATGTGACAATGATGTAGACTTCGTTGGTCGAAATTCGAAAGGCATGGGATTATCCTTTTTTAGGATGGTTCCCTAAACAGCAAATCGCCACTCTCCACGCCATTGCATAACCCAAGGGAATATCATGTGGCGTCGCAGCAGTTGTCGAAAGTTTACATTGTGTCAATGTTATCCGCCTACGGGATTCCATCTGAGGGTTGAATTCAGAGTTTCCTTCTCTTAGATGGGTTGCCATCCACGTGTAACGATTCCCATTCACCTGGGGTGTTGGTGATGATTTCGCTTGACTGGGTTTTTGGGTGGGGATTGAACTCCAGACCATTAGCTCAGTTAAGACCATTTGACCACTGTGTACCCAAAAAATTACCTTCGTATTAAGTACTGACAATATCTGATTAAGAAGATGTCTCTAAAGTTTGTTCAATATTTAACACTTTTTTTCATAAAATTTAAAAAGACTTATGCCACGCGATAAACTTTCGCCAATTACATAATGGATTCCAATTGTAATTTCAATTTTTTTTTTTTTTCAATTTATGATTTCCACTCATAGGAAATTGACCTTATATCTAAACACATCATTTTTTATAGAAGCCAAAATAACAACAACAAATCCATATTATTAGATTAGTTTGAAATGAAACGTTTTTATTATGAATGACATTTAACCTCAGAGAATAATCTTAGGACAAAAGAAAGGCTGAAGGTCAAAATATTTATGTAACTTACGACAACAAAAAATAGATAACCAATGTAAAACGTGAAAATCAATGTATATCTTCATGCATGTTATATAGAATAAAGATAACATTTATAGCTTAAAGCGATATATTTTAACAGTCCAAGCTTTCTAACTGATAGATCAGCTATAAGCCCGTTGTTCTTGATTCAACTTACAATTTGATTGTATTGATAATATTTTAAAACTACTCATTTCAACATGAGATTTTTAGCAGCGTTTGGAGCTTTAGCTCAGAGCTCTCGGGCAGCTTTTGTTTTTGCCTGGAGCTAATAACCTTTTTTACTACTCTGAGCACCGAAGTTTTTAAAAAAAATTAATGAAATTAATTAAAAATTTATAATTTGACAGTAATTTTAAAAAGAATTATTTATTGAAATAGATTCACCAAATACCCCTAACTTTTGAACAGCATCGTTGCCCAAACCTTTTAAATCTATGTTGTCTCACTCTTCTACCATATATCCTGTCCCACACACTAAGCAGCTATGTTGCCACACTCTTTAACATCTATTGTTCCCCACTCTCCGACCTGCTATGTTGCCACACTCTTTAACATCTATTGTTCCCCACTCTTCGACCTGCTATGTTGCCACACTCTTTAACATCTATGGTCCCCCACTCTTCTAGGAAATATGTTTCCTCACTCTTAGTCCAGCTAGGTTGCCTTACTCTTTCTTTTGCATCTATTGTTCCCAACTCTTCTAGGAACTATGTTTTCTCACTCTTCGACCTGCTATGTTACGCCACTTTTCTACCAATTCTTTTTCACAATTCTTAAACAGTTATTTTGCTGGTACGTTTATTTAGGACGCCAATAAGATGATTTAGTTAAACACAATAAACACATTCCTTTAAACACTTAGCAACCCAACAACCACTTAACCTCCCTTATTTAAATTGTCGCAGAGCTGGGAGCAGAGCTGACAAAATTTTGACTTGAGCAGGGCTGTGCCAAAATAATCCTGCTCGATATACCTGACTTCAATAAACTTATCTTCCATGTCCTTTTAAAGTTTAATAAAAGCTCACAACATTTAAAGAATTCTTATTAGATTATTTGCTTTTAATTGCCCCGTAAAACACATCTAATTTCGTATGGTGCAGGTACAACGGAAGCACCAAACTCTTCTATCATAGGTGGAATATTATCAGGATCAGGTGGTAAAAACTCAAATCTCTGGAACAAAGATGACAGATACAAGAAGAGCTCCATCTTGGCCAAAGCTTCTCCTATACAAATTCTTCTACCAATAGAGAATGGGATGAGCTCCTCTCTAGTGATGACGTCGCCTCGTTCGTCCAGAAATCTCTCAGGACGAAATGTGTCAGGGTCCCCCCAGATTTTCTCACTTCTTAGAACAGCGTCCAGATTTGGGAACACCTGGGTTCCTTTTGGGATGGTGTACCCACCGATGGTGGTTTCTTTGCTGCATTCGTGGGGAAGGCTAAAGGGCACAATGCTAGCGATGCGTTGAACTTCCATAATAAAAGCAGTGAGAAACTTTAACTTTGGCTTGTCAGCCATGTTTGGCATCCGCTCGGTACCAACGTGTTCGACTATTTCCTTGTAAATCTTCTTCTGCACATCTGGGTTGTGAAGGACGTACAACAGGCTCCAGAGAATCGTCGTGCTCGTTGTTTCTGTCCCAGCACCGAATAAACCTTCGATGTTGCGAATCAAATTGTTTTCATCCAAATGGGTCGGGTGTCCAGCTTTCTCTTGCGTTTTCATTGCATCAATGTAAGCAACAATATAATTATCCAGGTTATTTGGATCGTAATCTTTCTTAATCTCATTGACCATATCACGGTTGAACTGATGCATCTGATGAATGATAGACAAAAGTGCGCGCCCTTTGAAAATATCGAAAGGTAAATAATACAGAACAGGTATAAAGTTAAGAATCAAGACTCCGTTGGCGTATTTGGTTAAATCATTAAAGAGAGTCATCATCTTTATAAACTTCGGGTCATCAAATTCAAACCGTTTGCCAAATATAATGGAACATATGACATTGGCAATGCTGACGTTAATAAGACTTTTAATGTCTGATGGTCGCCCATTTATTTTTTCAAGCTCTTTCATCAACAAGGACACTTCCTCTGAAATATTTTGAGCCAGAATATTTTTGCCCATGCCAAAGGTTCTTAAAATTGAGAGTGATGTGGTTCGCTGATCTTTCCAGTTGGGCCCTGATGAAAACAAAATACCATCAGTGTGTTGCTCTGTGTGAAGTGTAAAAAATGATTCTGTTGGCCTGTCTGAGAAGTGGTCGGCTTGTTTCACAAAAGCCTCTTTCAGTAAGTCGTAGTTATTTAATACTACGACGGTTTGCGAACCCATCTGTAGTCTGAAAACATCTCCAAGTTGACTGGCCCATTTTTTGAACTGATTCCTGGGATTCACATCCAGCAGGTGGATGTGACCAATGAACGGTAGGGATACCCCTGGTGATGGCGGCTGATTCGGTCTGACTCTGAATAAGAACCAGTAGCATGGGACGACAAGAAGAGCTAGCAGACCCAGGCATGACGTCAAGCCGATGGAAGATAATACTTCGGGGAACATAGTTAAATCTAAAAAAGAAAAATAAACAATTACAATTATACAATCATGATTGACGTGGTTTGAATAGAACTATACAGACAGACATTACAATTAAACAGCGCGATAGAACTATACAGAACAGGCAACACAACTATACCGAAAGAACAACTGGACTATACAGACATGGCTATAGAACTATACATACGGGGCAACAGAAGTATACATATAGGACAATAGCACTATACAGAAATGCCTATTTAGAGATGAAGAAATGTGAGAGAGAATGCCATGAAAAGAGAGAGAGAGAGATGTTCATGAAGAGAGGGAGAAGGGTTCATGAAAAGAAAGGGAGTTTATAATCAGAGAGATAGAGAGAGGTTAATGAAGAGAGAGAGAGGGGTTAATGAAGAGAGAGAGAGAGAGAGAGAGAGAGAGAGAGAATGAACCATGAAGAGAAAGAAAGAGTGTCATTAGGAGAGAGAGAGAGAGCCAAGAAAGGAGAGAGAGAGGAAGACAACAAATATAGGACACCTACAAAATTAAATCAAGTGTAAAGATAATAATTTATTTATTTTTAAGCTAATGATTTTTTTTTTCTACACTGTTGGTTCAAAAGTTGTAACTTCATTTTTTTTAGCCAGTTAGTGATTGCTTGGAAAACATACATAAGGTTTGAACCATCATTCTTGAATGGAAAACTTACTTAAGGTATGTACCATCATTCTTGATTGGAAAACCTACTTAAGGTTTGTACAATCATTCTGGAATGGAAAAACGTACTTAAGGTTTGTACAATCATTCTGGAATGGAAAAACGTACTTAAGTTTGTACCATCATTCTCAATTGGAAAACCAACTTAAAGTTTATACCATCATTGGTGATTGGAAAACCTACTTAAAGTTTGTACCATCATTGGTGATTAGAAAACCCACTTAAGGTTTGTACCATCATTCTTGAGTGGAAAACCTACTTAAGGTTTGTACCATCATTGGTGATTGGAAAACCTACTTAAGGTTTGTTCCATCATTTTGATTGGAAAACCTACTTAAGGTTTGTACCATTATTCTTGGAAACAAAAGTGTTTTTTTGTATGGTTGGACGAAACGTTGACAGCTAATAGAAACTATAAAAAAAAATGAAGTATTTATACCACCAGCAATAATAAAGTCGGTAGTTAAAAAAATAAGTTGAATACAACAGATTTTCAATCACCAGCACCAGAACATATATTATCAATATTCTCATTACAGGGCTAATCCCGGTGTTTATTTCAAGGGTCTCACCCCGTTGTTTATTTCAAGGGTCTCATCCCGTTGTTTGTTTCAAGGACATAACCCCATTGTTTATTTCAAAGACATAACTCTGTTTTTTATTTCAAAGACATATTCCCGTTGTTTATTTCATGGATATAACCCCGTTGTTTATTTCAAGGACATAACCCGTTGTTTATTTCAAAGACATAACCCCGTTGTTAATTTCAAGGGTATAACCCCGTTGTTTATTTCAGGGGTATAACTCTGTTTCATTTTAGGGCCTTACCACGTTTTTCAATTCCAGGGCCTAACCCAATTTTTTAATTCAAAGGCCTAACATCGTTGTTTAATTCAAAGGCCTAACATCGTTGTTTAATTCAAAGTCCTAACATCGTTGTTTAATTCAAAGGCCTAACATCGTTGTTTATTTTAAGGGCCTTACCACGTTGTTAATTGCTAAGCCGCTTATTTATTTTATGGTAAGGGAGGTATTTAAAAGTCTCATTCATGTCAAGAAAGGAGAATGTGCCAGCAGCACCGTGTCAAGGAAGGAGAATGTGCCAGCAGCACCGTGTCAAGAAAGGAGAATGTGCCAGCAGCACCGTGTCAAGAAAGGAGAATGTGCCACAAGGCCCGTGTCAAGAAAGGAAAATGTGCTAGCTGGCCCGTGTCAATAAATAAGAAAGTGCCAGCAGCACCGTGTCAAGATTGGAGAATGTGCCACAAGACCCGTGTTAAGAAAGGAAAATGTGCCGGCTTGCCCGTGTCAAGAAAGGAGAATGTGTTAGCAAGTCCGTGTCAAGAATGGAGTATGTGCCAGCAGGCCCGTGTCAAGAAAAGAGACTGTGCCAGCAGACCTGTGTCAAGAAAGGAGAATGTGCCAGCAGGCTCGTGTCAAAAAATGAGAATGTGCCAGCAGGCTCGTGTCAAGAAAGAAGAATGTACCACCAGGCCCGTGTCAAGAAAGTAAAATGTGCCAGCAGGCCCGTGTCAAGAAAGGAGAATGTGTTAGCAAGTCCGTGTCAAGAAAGGGGTATGTGCCAGCAGGCCCGTGTCAAGAAAGGAGAATGTGCCAGCAGGCTGGTCTCAAGAAATGAGAATGTGCCAGCAGGCCCGTGTCAAGAAAGGAGAATGTGCCAGTAGGCCAGTGTCAAGAAAGGAGAATGTGCCAGCAGCCCCGTTTCAAGGAAGGAGCAGTTGCCAACAGGCCTGTACCAAGAAAGGAGAATTTGTCAACATGCCCGTGTCAAGAAAGGAGAATGTGCCAGCAGGCCCGTGTTGCTCAACTTGCTTTTATTTTTTTTTACATTTCAGAGTTCATTTAACATTGAGTTCGCCAAAAGACGTCTCTTACACATATCTATGTGCTACAAGTAAAGACTACTCAAATTTTATTCAAAATATAATCTGAAAACAAATGTTCTAATACAAGTTTTCAGAACCAAAAAATTGTCGAACTGAGATTAACACAAACGTAGTCTACTTTTGTTTTTTCAAATGAAATAATGGATGCAAAAACAACAAAAATAAATATCATTCAGAGGTTCATGTTCTTACCGTTAAATGTCCGTCGAATGATTTTGATTTCTAACTAACTTAGTTTCAAACAACATTTCTTAACACAAAAATGTCTCGTAATAATTTAAGGCAACCATTAAACCACTACTAGACCTATACAATACTTCGATATGAATTTCTCGATTCCGCAACAAAGGAAAACAACACATTGAACACTAATAGCTAGGGTTTGAATCGTTGTGTTATCACACAGTGAAATCCAGCACCGAGGCCAGGCATACAGTAAACATTACGAAATTGCTCACATCTGAAAAGGCGCTTTTCTCAGCTTTCGTTTATGTGTGAATCATGCTCATGAACACGGGCATTATTTTCAGTGTCCGCCCATGCCTTTCGTGTATCGACACAGACGAAATCATACGAAACAAAAAACTGCTGGCTGTGTCGCAATGATATGTGGGTTAAAGTTTGACACAGCCTGCTAGATAAGCTTAAGATATTGTGCGGCCAGGGGCAGCCATTGAAATAAAAGTTCTACTCCGTCACCCCCAACCCCCCCCCCCAATTCAACAGCCAAAAGAAATTAAACTTTCCCTGCGGGAGATAGGAAGGGGGAAAAAAGGAGAGGGGCGGGGGCGGGGCGGGGGGGGGTCCTTTATAGGATTTACATGACAAAACATCTGATAAAAATTGATTAAAAAAAAAAAATGAATGCTATCTCATATCCAAGTGAACCCTAGATAAGCACTTTAAAAAGGCAATGAATGAATACAACGTATTCGAAAATTCAAAGATATGGGGACACTTGTTAATTTCTGAAATTTAAAAAATATATTTCTCTAGCTCAACAGCTTTATTGTTTTTGTTTATCAAGAAGTCCCCCCCCCCAAACCCCCTATAGGACAGAAAGGCCTGGAATCTATTTACACAAAGTAAGGGGAAAAAGACATGAAATCTTTATTAATAACTTGATATAGGGCCCTATACTATACTAACATCTCCTATACAATGATGGTAATGGCCCTATACTACCATCTCCTATACAATGATGGTAATGGCCCTATTCTATCATCTCCTATACAATGATGGTAATGGCCCTATACTACCATCTCCTATACAATGATGGTAATGGCCCTATACTATCATCTCCTATACAATGATAGTAATGGCCCTATACTATCATCTCCTATACAATGATGGTAATGGCCCTATACTATCATCTCCTATACAATGATGGTAATGGCCCTATACTATCATCTCCTATACAATGATGGTAATGGCCCTATACTATCATCTCCTATACAATGATGGTAATCATAGCAGGGCCCCCCTAAACCTAAGCAAATATCTATTACTAGAATGAGGCAACACTACTAACACAAACTAACAGTACCGTAACACTGATGCTGATAGGGTCAGCCACTGGCTCTCCCCTGCTCTACTGACCACCTGCACACTACTACCGTAATACTCCCTTCAGTATCCTTACGCTTATACTTATATTCCGCCTGGCACAAAACAGACTCTCAGAGAATCTAACACCTTGACCTACCCCCCCACCCTCTCTTCCGTTTTAAGATTCAACTTAGGAAGTTGGATTGTCACATTTCAAATTAAAAGTAAAGGTGTTGAATCCCTAATTTAAAACATAATAACATAGTACTAGTTCGGTACCTGTACATGACAAGAGTTAAAACATAACAACATATTACCGTACATGGCAAGAGTTAAAACATAACAACATATTACACTACATGGTAATAGTTAAAACATCATTTATTTAGTAACATCATTTAAAACGACTGTAACATTGATCAAAACCATGTTAAAAAATTAAGTTTGCTTATTTCAGCTTCTCTTCCATGAATGTTTCTTTGACTCAACTCTTTTGTTTAACAAAGGACAAAATAAAATGAATACTATTCAAGCCTTCATATTCTCTTATTAAAGCCTCGTTATGACAGTGTTTTAAAACAGATATAGCAGCACTATCCTGACTAAGTCTGTCGTCTTTCATTTGGTCCATAAGATACCTTACTGTCCACATTTTAAGATTCCAAAACTTTCTTTATTGATTTATTGTCTTATACGGTATAATCCCCTGTCAGAGCCTTAGTCCAATTTGAATTCTTTTAAGTGATATATATATATGTGTGTGTGTGTGTGTGTATATATATATATGTTTATATATATATAACATATATGATAAGATGACTATAGGAATATAAGAACTAGAGTTTTGTCTATATGGCAAAGGTGTCTCTGCTCGACTCCGTTGCACTTTGGTTATAGTTTTCCAAAAAAAAGTATCACCAGCAAAATTATGACTTTCCCTTTATCACTTAATGGGTAGATGTGTGACTGTGAGGCTGGAGATCAGGCAAAAGAAATTAACGCACAGGTTGCCTTCGAGTTCCAGGATCCGTGGAGGGCTCTTCAGATCACAAATTGATTCGCGAGTCTCCGTTGTCTATGTGTATGTGATATATACTGTACACAAGAGTACATAATGACTTGATACAAAGTTCTTTGCAGCTATTGGTTCTAATCCTTTATTCCACTGCACGCTAATCTAACAAAATATCCCCGCTAGTAATGTGGATTCAGCTAACACGCTGAGCCAAAGAACACCACATACCAAAAGGGCGCTCAGGCAACACTGTTAGCACAGACTAACAAAGCGTAACCCTGATAGGGTCACCGCCCTACCCACTCGCTCTCCCCCCTGCCCTACTGACAACCTGCACACTACTACCGTAATAACCCTTTAAGTATCCCTTCGCTTATAGTCCGCCAGGCACAAAACAGACTCTCAGGGATTCTAACACCTTGACATCTACCCTACCCCTTTTCGTTCCAATGAACTTCAATTTTTTTCTCTAAAAATTGTGAAAACATAATCATAAATTTTAAACAAAATATCTATATACCAGTTTAAATATATTTTATCTTAATGGAACTTGATTTATCGATATCTTTATAAAAAATATAACGAAACATTTGTGTTGTTTTTCTACTAAATTATTTTAAAAAAACTAAAATAAAGAATAGTTTAATTTAATGAAGAATCATTTCGAGTACCCCTCTTCAGTCTGAGACCCCTTCACCCAGACGAGCCTTGACAGTTTGGAGGCGGTCCAGCGACGAGCAGCACGCTTTGTCGTGAACCGCTACAGGAATACCTCTAGTGTTGGCAGCATGCTGGAAACACCGGCCTGATCACCGGCCAGGACAACAATCCATTCTCTCAAGGATGTGCTAGATAAAAATGGGCTGGTCCACTGCTCCAGCATTAAACAGAAACTCTTCCCTCTTCCGAATAGACAGCGACGAGGCCATGACAGGCAGTTTCGGCTCATACCAGCAAGAAGCCAGTATAGGAATTGCTCGTTCATGCCAAAGACAATCAGGGACTTGAACAAGCTTCCAAAAGAAAAGAGTTGAAGCGACTACGCTCGACACATTAGCAGCTATTGCCTCATCCTTCCAATCCTTAGTTCATAATATCACTGCTGAGAAGCCCTTGCAAACAGTGAAGTATCCCTTTCAAAACCATGCGCAGGTGCATCGCGAACTGCTCTGAAACATAGGAGTCAAACTTATCAATACATTGATCATGGGCCCTAAAAATACAGAAGAAGAATATAGGACACGATGTTATCGAAATAATGATGGTAGGCTCTTTGCGATCATTACGACCTGCTTATCACAATTCCTTATTTAAAAAGAAGTATCTATGTTACGATGTTTACTTTTCTAACATCAAGTTTTGAGCAGAATTTTGCCGACATATATTATACGCCTTCCCTTCCCCTTTGTGCGACCTTAAACTACATTTTTTTGTTCTCTAAACATGACTTAAATTATCAAATCCAAACTTACCACTAATTATATCATGCTGTCACTTAAAGAGTTCATTGATGGCTGATTTCTAGAGAAATACTTCATATTTCTCGTGTTTTTAAATTTGTATGTTTGTTTGGCCTAACGTACCCCTTTTCGTGCCGCTGTATTATATTTTTATCTTTAAAAATTGTGAACACATAATTTAAATTTAAATTTAAGAAAAAAGTCAATATTTCATTTCTAATATATTTTAAATTAACAGAATTTGACATATTGTTATCTTCACTACAACTTTAACCAAACTTTTGCCTTTGTTTTCTACTATATTATCGGAAAAACAAACAATTCTTTTATCTAGAGAAAAATGTCTTAACTGTTTTTCACGTCTATAAAAAATAACAACTGACTGACTGCATTCAAGTTGTGTAAATTAAATAGTAGAACAAGGAAGGTTAAGCTTTGTTTAATAGACTTGAGTTACTTTTTAAAAGAAATTTTATTAATCACATTAAAATTAAAGTTTTAAAAAAAAAAAAAATTTTTTTTTAAAGAAATTCCTAACTCATCTTTGTTCCAGCCCATGAGCTAAAAGTTAAAAAAAACTAAGTCGATTTTTTTAAGTTTAAATTTTCACGTGTGTACAATGATAGGGTTTTGATACTCGTGGGTATACTTATGTAAATATACCCATGTTCTGTTAACGCAAATGAATTTCTTTATTAATAAAAATATATTTATTGGTAAAAAGTAAATTTAGCATTTCTTTTTCACAACTGTAATATCATTGGATTTAAACATATTGTCATACACGAAAAATTTACCTATATTTTAATAAAATTTAATAAAATCATGCTCGGGATGACAGCCTCCTACGCTCCTACAAATATGTTTTGCACGTCCCTAAACTTAATTACAATTCGTATGTCCCATAATCCCTTTTACCACAAAGTGTTTTACATTTTCTGAGGGAAAAAATGATAATTCTACGAATAACGCGGTGTCCATTACATATTTTAAAAATTTGAGTTGGAAATGTTTGACAATTGTTGACAAGGGGGAGGGATGAGCTTAGCTTAATTAACGTCAATAATCATGTTTTCTCAATAAACATATTAATATGAAAATTGTCAGGTTCTTACATTATTTTAAAAAATTTAATGAGTGTAAATAATCATATAATTTCTATACTTTTAACAATATAAGCTTTATATAATGTATGTATGTCTGTGCACTGCAGATGGCTGGTGAGAATGTTAGCAAATGCAAGAGAAGTCAAAAAGTTGACATCTCTTCACATGTAGATTATGTTTGTTACAAATCACTAGGAGGGTTTGTTTGCTCATGTTGCACGCATGGAACAAGGACAAGGTTCAAGTGTCGTGCAGTCAAGATAAATGATATTGAATGAATACAATTACGATATTTTGAGAATTTAGGGAAAGTAAAAAGAAGTAACAATAATAACATAGCTGCTTGAATGGATTTGTAAAATCTGTATCGTCTATTTTGCATTACAAGTCATCATAAAAAAAGCAGGTTCAACAGTACTGACAATTCTCTCTTGGGCATTAGAAACTACCACCTGCTTAACAAAATAGGATTCGACCAGTGCGAGTAGCTGCTAGGAGAAAGAATGAGTTAATAGTAATTATTGCTCACATTTACAATGCTTGTATTTTAAGTTCTAAATGGTTCAATAAGGATGATGTTGACTTGTCTGGTATATCAGTTCCGCAAGATGAAAATTATAAAGCAGCTACTACGCCAATTGATTCGATAAAGCAACACGTGGCTACTCCATGGCAAGGTGACGTGGCTACTCCATGGCAAGGTGACGTGGCTACTCCATGGCAAGGTGACGTGGCTACTCCATGGCAAGGTGACGTGGCTACTCCATGGCAAGGTGACGTGGCTACTCCATGGAAAGGTGACAGCAGCTAGAAAATATAATACAATTGTCTGCAATACTTAAAATAATGTATACTTTAACAGACAATCACTAATATTTAGATTACACCAACCTTTTAATTAATTCTGCATTATAAAGTTCCAGTGTAAAATCTTTTTAACTTGATTTTAAAAGGTAAAAAATATTTTTCCCACCAATGTGTGTGTACTTTGAATAGATCAGCATTAAGTAAAATGTATTTATAAATATATTTATATTATTATTAATTTTGTGTGTGTGTGGGTTTGGATGGGGGGGGGGGGGGGGGTTAAAAGTGTTAACATAATTACTTAGACGGGGGAGGGATGGGGTCATTTAAAATTTGACAATTGTTCACAAAGCGGGGTGGGAAGAGGGGAAAAAATCGCTTTAAAGTTGTTGACCTAATTAATGGACGCTCCCCAATGCAGCATCTTAAAATATTATGTATTATTTTTAACATTAAAATCTTTATCAAAGTTAAAATCTGTGACATAAATGGGTCTTTAGATATAGATATGAAATGAACCAATTGCAACTTCATATGGTTTGTTCTTGTAAGGATGAGTGATGAGTAAATTAGTGAGCACTTTTATCTATGAAGTTCCGCTGTGCTAATGGACTGAAACGGAGTTGTCTAAATAAAAATATTTTTTAATGTCATTTTGTTTTACTTGATATATTTTTGGATTAAGCAATAAGTAAAAACTTATTAATGTTTATGATACAAAGCTAAAAGTCGGTATGTTTCATTAAAGATTTAACAAGTAGTCAAGCAAATTTTCTATGCATTTTACTTTTTTTTAAAAAGGAAAACCCACGATCAGTTTTGTCATGCGCTGTTATTTAATTTAAAAAAAAAAAAACTTTAAAGTTAAAATTTTACTATTTTAAATTTTTTTTTTCTTTGAGTTAATTAAAAATCTTGATTTATATGTTTAAGACATTTAGATAAATACAGTTTTAATTCAATTTTGCAAATTAACAATGCACCAAAAGATGCACAAAAACAGATGTTTAAATTTTCCCGATAAATGTGATTATGATTTAATAAAAAAAATAATTCTTATACCATAATTTATTTATAAAAAATAAAATTCTGGATGAAACGTTAAAACAGTTATTTACTTGTTATCTTTAATGTATAGTTACGTTTCTAACATCACTAGGTTTTTAGAAGTATTTATCTGCTATATATTATACGCCTACCTTACCCCCTTTCACTACCCTAAACTACATTTTTTTCTCTAAACATGAACTTAAATTAACAAATCTAAATTATCACCAATTATATCATTATTGTCACTAAAGAAATTATTCGAGGTATGATTTCTACGCTCGAGAAATGTTTTAGATCTCTTGTGTTTAATATCTTAAATCTTGGGCCTACACTACCCCTTTTCATGCAAGTGAACTACAATTTTCTTTTCTTTAAGAATGGTGCAAAACATAATCTTAAATTTACAACAAAATCTTAGATATAATATACATCTAGTTTATATTTAAAGAATTTGATATATGGCTGACTTTGTTGAGGTCAGTGAATCGAATGTGAGGAAAATCCTCGCTAATACCCCAAGAAAGTAATGTTCGCTTGACCCTCTTCCAGCAGGGCTCTTGTACGAATGTCTGGATGAAATAGTCCCCATCATCACTTATATCATAAATCAGTCCTTAGCTACTGGTATTGTTCCATCATCTTTTAAAGAGGCGATCGTTACTCCACTATTAAAGAAATCAAATCTTGATCCAAATGTGATGGAAAATTACCGCTCCATCTCAAATCTACCATTTATTTCTAAAATCTTAGAAAAAGTCGTTCTCCGCCAACTCCTGGATCACCTCACTCAGTTTGACTTGTTTGAACCATTCCAATCAGCATACAGGGTGCATCACTCTACTGAGACAGCCCTGTTGCGCGTCGTAAACGACCTTCTGTCGTCTTGTGATGAGGGCCGGGTATCGATTTTGTCTTTACTCGATTTATCGGCAGCTTTCGATACGCTCGACCACGGCATACTGCTCCAGCGTCTGCAACAAACGTTCGGTCTCACTGATACCGTCCTGTGTTGGTTCCGATCGTATCTGACTAATCGGGTCCAGTCAGTTATTTCAAACGGCTTGACCTCGAAGAAATCTAATCTCGAATTCGGAGTACCCCAGGGCTCGGTCCTAGGCCCGATGCTTTTCACGATGTACATTCAGCCCCTGGGTGCAGAGATCAGGCAGTTTGACATGTTGTATCACATGTTCGCGGACGATACACTACTTCATCAATTCGTGATCCCTTCTCAGTTCCCTCAGCTGCTCAGTATGACACAGAAGACAATGGAGTCGGTAAAACACTGAATGACCATTAACAAGCTCAAATTAAATGATGATAAGACTGAGCTGCTCCCCATTGCGACCGCTCAGAAGCAGAAATCTGCAAATAACACGACATCCATTACTCTCTCAGGTGTGCATATTGAGTTAGCTCAAACAGTGCGGTACCTGGGTGTCTACCTAGATAGAAGACTAACTTTTGAAAGTCATATTAACATGCTATGCAGGGCGATTTTTCTGAATTGATACAACAAAGAGGCTGATGTCTGCATTTGTGCTATCACGCATGGACTATTGCAATGCTCTCATGGTGGGTCTTCCAGCTACGCTCCTGGATAAAATTCAAATAGCACAGAATAATGCGGCTCGCATAGTTCTCCGCAAACGCAAATTCGACCTTGCAAAAACACTTCTGAGAGAGTTGCATTGGCTGCCGGTGCGTGCTCGCATAGAGTACAAAATCGCAACTTTGTGCTACCGCTGCTTACATGACCTGGCGCCGTCCTATATGAAACAGCTGCTGACGCCTTATGTACCCAGTAGAGAGCTCCGCTCATCCGATAGTGGCAAACTCTCGACGCCACGTGTTTGCCTTGAGACTTACGGAAAGCGCACTTTCGCATTTGCTGGTCCAACACTTTGGAACGCCCTTCCTGTCGATCTTAGAAACAACCAGACACTGGAGTCCTTTAAAACCGATCTAAAGACACATGTATTTCGCAAATACCTTCTGGGATGATTGTCTACCTTATTTTCCATGTGTTGCTGTGTTGCTCCGGGTTGAAATGGCTAGAAAGACTTTGATATTGTATGCTTGTAATTAGTTTTTGTTGTGTTGCGTTTGTTTTAAATGTGGTGAATTATAGATATGTTTTTTGTTGACTTTGTACCACGCTTCGAGCCTTTTGGGATGAAGCGTGTTTTTGAAATGAACTTTATTATTATTATTATTATATATTGATATCTTCATTAAAAAAAATCTTTTGACTCGGTTTTTTTTTTTAATTATTGGAAAATCTTGTCAAAAACAGACTTGAGTGTTGTTGTTTTTTGTTTTTTTTTAGTTTTTAATCTCATAAAAATACATGCCCAGTTTACTTTTCGCAAAGGAAAAACAAATTTATTTGTTCATATTTTGAAAGAAAATATTAACCCATTTCCATTTTTTTAGATTAAATTGTTCACCTGTGTAAAATGAATGTGTTCTGATATTCATGGATATACTTATGTAAATGTACCCATGTTACGTTAACGCCATTGATTTTCTTAATATTGTAAACAGATGTTTATAGACATGTATCTAAGAGGGTTCATTATTTATCAAATTCATTCCTTTATTCTGATGCTTATCTTTTGCAGCCTGGGGCAAAATGAAAGTATCGACCATAAAAATCGACCCTTTTTTAATAAAATTAATACAAAGCTTCCACCAAATTGTGGTCCACTCCATACGCAATCACACATTTTTTGCACTTCATATAGTTTGTTCTTATTTGGATGCGTTATAACTTGCATTAATAAATGCCATTTGGTTATGAAGTTTAGCTGCAACGACTGACTTAAACGACATTTTTCTTATTAAAATTATATTTATAAGTTACTTTTATATTACATTATAAATTGAATAAAAGTATATTTTTTTAAAAAATAAAAACTTCTTAATTGTTTTTAAAAAAAAGCTATTAATTTTTTTATGTTCTATTAAAAAATTTAAAATAAATCAATTAAATTTAGAAATTTTACTTTTAAGAAGAGGAAAATTATTATTAAATTTGTCACG
This sequence comes from Lymnaea stagnalis, assembly GCA_964033795.1. NCBI lineage: Eukaryota > Metazoa > Mollusca > Gastropoda > Lymnaeidae > Lymnaea > Lymnaea stagnalis. Next base: position 87,295 of record CAXITT010000804.1, read on the forward strand.
CGTGGTAATTACTTCAAAGAACTTATAGCTTTGGCTAAAACAGGAAATGTTCGCTATGACGCCCTTTGCTTGTTTATTTAGAAGAAATAAATTTTAATCTTATTTCACAATATTAACTACGCACTAATATACGCAAAAAAAACAACAACAGATGCTAGAGTGTTCCCATTAAATGTGATTATGATGTAATTTTTTAATCATTTAAAAAAAAATATTTTCTTTTCATAACTTTCAAACGCATTTAAAATGCTTAAAACTGTTCATGTATTGTTATTATAAATCTTTTTGTCATTAAGAATAATGATACTGAAAATTTACTAAAATGAAAGCGAATAAATTTTATTTTTTTGCACATTAAATTTTTTTTTCGACTTCCGTAAAATTATAGAAAATCACTATCATTGTCCAAGGAATCTAAACTTTTTTTAAATAGCTTCGTTTCTTTTTTTTTTTTTTTTGACGTTACTGTCAGCC
>CAXITT010000804.1:87820-98000 GCA_964033795.1 Lymnaea stagnalis
ATATATATATATATATATATGTATGTATTTATTTATTTATTTATATATATTGTCCATCGAGAGAAAACGGCAATTATAATATAATATAAGATTCATTTATGGATCCAAACAAATGGAAATGATTTTTTGGTTACATATTCAGCATATATATAAATAGATATTTAAATAAAGTTCACATTTTTAACTAAAAGAATTTACACACAAGACATCTACATTAAATTATTTCACTAGAGAAAAAAACAGCCATTCAGTGAACTCCCTAAGTCATAACAGGGACTTATTAATTCTCATTTATATTTTTCACTTTTCATTTTTCCCACTCAACAGAAAGAGAGCAAATTCATAAAATTAACATTTTATAGGAAAAGTACACATCCATATTACCTAACATGTCGCTGAATGTGGTCATGGGAAAAACTGCATTTTTTTTTTAATTCACAATTTTAAAAAAAAATTGTTTTCTCAATAATTTTCAGTTCCCCTAAATCTAAGTGTTCTAAAACTCATGAATGTGTCATTATAGCTGAATATATTGATTTAATTGCACAAATAGTTTATGTGTAAATAATTTACTTTAAGCTCAATGCTTTATTGCAGTCCAACACTTTATAATTAGTTAATTGATCAAACTCTATTTGCTTTCACGACCTCTTTAGCAAAGGCGAAGTAGTGGTCAACTATAAATGCTTGTTCGTGTATCCATAGCCTTATCATCAACAACTGCCCAACGTATCTTCCATTCACGTCAACGTTCGTACTAGCGGAAATAATGGTAAACTATAAATACTTTTCCATCCGTCGGAGGACTCATTACAAATAACTGCCCAGTACATAGACCTTTTACGACCGAGTAAAAAGAAGTTTTTGGATAAGTGCACCATTGAAAAACACACAACGTTCTCAAGCTGCATGATGTTCAGTACTTCTCATGTAACCAACTAACGCTTTATGCCACTGCTCTGCACAATAATGATTCCTAATAGACTGAAATCCATTTTTCACAAGTTCTAGCGAGCTTTTTTTGAGCATAGAGAGGGAGAGGCAAGCCGTACAAACGTAGTTGACTGTCCTATTTTCAGAAGCTATCATCATGTTTGAAAGAGTTCTACTTGTGAAAACAATAGAATTAGATTGTGAGGCTGTTTACTTTTGTTATTTCTACTGGTGAAAACACTAAAATTAGGTGGTGAGGTTGCTTATTTTCCTTATTTTTACTGGTCAAAACACTAAAATTAAATTGTAACGTTGGAAAGCCAATGATAATTAGCAACATAATGATTTGATCTATGTAACTTTGTTGTCATCGAGACGGATATGACATAGTACATTTTGATATCTCTAGGTAAGGTAGATATTTTGCAGGGATGTCTGAAATTCTGATATTGTTATACACTTTGCAATAGATACCTTTTTTAAATTCCTTTGTTAAATTTCTTAAAATATCTTCCTAGGAAAGGGATAAGTGTGGGTATATTTAATTAGAATAAGCGTTTGTATGTTTGATACGAATTAGTATGAGCATAATTCAAGTAGAATAAGTGTGGATATAATGTCATACGAATAAGTGTGGATAATATTTGATTACAAAAATTGTGGAAATAATTTGATAAGGAAAATAATAGGTGAGGGCATATTTGATGACAATAAGTGTTTAAAATTTAGATAATAAAGCAAATATAATTCATTGTTTTTCCTTTATAATATCCCGAATTAGACAAATATATCTTATGAGTTTTCTATATAGCAAAAAAATTTGTTCTGAGCAGCAACGATAAATATTATTCACTTTTCGGAATCAGCGCCCAAAACTTCATTATAAACAGAACTTAAACCCAGTTGGCGTTTATTACAATAACAATAAATTTCCATTCATTGAGCCAGAGGTTTTTTGAAGATTAAGCTTGATGTTTAATAAATTAAGATATTATTCAATGGAACTGTATTTTTAAAATTATATATATATATATATATATAAAGAGGGATGCAAATAAGAAATCGAAAATTAAATTATATATTTTTCCGCCCACCTACATTCCATTTGAATTAATTTCAGTTGGGATTTGGCACAACATATTTTAATACATATTAGTTTCGAACCAATTGGATTTGGACTTATTTGCCGAATCCATGGAAACACATCAAATAAAAGTACATTTTAATTTAAACAGCGATCTTTCCTTACCCTTCATTCATTTTTTGACATAAAATATACGTAAATACAGCTTCCTTATTGACGTTTCCATAACTTATTGGATTGTTTGCCTCGAAATGAACTATAATTGTTTCAATATTTTTTGGTTTTAATCTGTAAATATTACGAAAGTAAATGGGGCAGGCTAACACGACAAGCTAAAAATTTGCAATTTTTTTTTTTAAATTAATGTTGAGTATATACAATAAATAAGAAACCATTATGTTAACTAATTGTCTACATCGAATTCAAATGGTTTTCAAAATTATTCCATTAGATCAAAAGAATGTCATTATTCTTATTTAGATATAAATATAATTTTCTTTATTTTCACATTTATTTTTTTTTTACAATACATAAATCGATATTTAAAATAGTTCAATGAACTTTACGTGAACATTTAACATTTTTCTATTGAACAAAGTTGTAAAATTATTTCATTAAATTTTATTTTTTTCTTAACTTTTGAATCAATAAATATAATAACAAAGATGGTTCATCTTTAAACGAATTAAGTTTATCTTTATTTCTACAATTTTAAATGTAATAGTTATAGGCTAAATATAAATATTTTGCTAAGAATTAAAACAAAAAGTGTTTAAAAATTTCTTTGAGTATAACTTTTAAATTTGAATTTTACAATAAAGAAAGTTGAATTGTTTGAACAAAAATGTGATGAAACTGAAGCAAACAGTTCATGTTACGGCCCTCTAGGAATTCATTACATAGAGTCGAAACTCAACCACTTGATTTGAACTTCATGGATCTTTGTATCAGACCAACTTTCAACCTGAATTCCGAAATAACTATGATATATGTAAGCAATGTTGAAGCGAATCCTAAGGTTCGTCAGATGATGACTGTCAAGTGTTGAAATAGCGGCATAGACCAATGGACGGTGAAACGTGTCGTAAGGGACTTGAAAAGTGACACCTTTTATTATCTGTCTTACCTCTCCCCCCCAATCTCTGTCAAATTCTATTTTGAAGAAGACAAATTCCCCTGTTTCCATGTGTCGTCCCCTTACGATTTCCAGGCTATTCTCAATTTCTGGTAAGCGACGACTGACATTTTTCTCAAACGCATCAATTTTTTTTAAAATGATTTTTTTCAATTGTTTCAAACTTGTTTAAAGTTGAATTTTCTAATGCAGATAATTTATCAGAAATTAGTTTATTATCTGGAAAAACGTGACTAATGCTTAAAGGCAATGGCGGGAAGAGCGTTCACTAACTATAATAGTCAAGCGCGGGGAAAGCGTTCAACAACTAATGAACATAATATTGAGTCGCAACAATTACTAATGAACGCTCATACTTGACATATCCAACCCTCTTTCATTTCAGATTTAACTAAGGGAGGTAAATCGTCACCAGACACACAAAATTTACATGAATTACATCAAGAAGAGACCTTCAGCCATATGAATTGTCCTTATCAAAAAACATAATTAGGTAACACTGAAAATCAACCAGATTTATGATATACTGCAATTCAAGAGTTAAAAATTCATGTACGACAATAAAAATCAGACCATTGAAATTGAATGTCAACATTAATTTTCATTTTTCATACCAATAAAAAAAATTATATTTTTATCTAAAAAATCAGGGCAAATACATCAACATCCTTACTGAATTTGAAACTATAACTAAGTTAATCCAAATCATATCATCAAAAAATAGTATTTTTAAACAAAACCAATTGCCATCACTATAAAACACAAAACTATCTAACATTATTACAGGTGAGAGATGCCTCACCACAATTTGAGCAGCCTTTATTTGCTCTTAAATAACACAGCTACAGATGGCGGGACATATCTTTTGTCCGTGGATTTCACAACTTTATGCTTCAACATGTTTATTATAATTAAAATTATCTCTCCCTGTTCTTTTGACCCGTGGTCATAACTCATGTGAAATCTCAGTTTTACAATACATATTTTTAAATTGTTACAAAATGAAAAACGAGTCTCATAAAAAAGAAACTCAAACAAATCAGGAACTTCAGGGCAATCATGGCAATAGTTCATTTTAACAGATTCATTTTGTTTAACAATACAAACAAAAGCCTCACCTCCCAACTCATGGACCTGACATCTCACCTCCTCTTGAAAATCATAAACAAGTGCACCTTTAGAGCTGGCAGCGCTCTCTTTAACACTTTCAACATTGGTTTCCAACTTAATGTTAGAGCACTCCTGGCTCTCAAAATCTGGACAACCTTCACTCACATTACTTGGGAATTTATTTTCATTACAACTATCTGTAACAATTTGTACATTTGAGCAGCCCTGGCTCACATTTACAGGTGATTCATTATCATTACAGCTATCCGTAACAATATGAAAATCTGAGCAGCCCTGGCTCACACTACCTATTGATTCATCATCAATACAGCTCTCTGTAATACTATACAATTTTGAGCAACCCCTGCTCATAACAACTTGTGCTACATTTTCATTGCAGATCTCTGCAGTAACATCAAAACCTGAGCACACCTGGCTCACATTATCAACTAATTCATATTCATTACCAGTGCATATCTCTGTAAAAATATCAACATTTGAGCAACCTTTGCTCACATTACACAGTGACTCATTTACATCACAGTAATTATCAACAACAATTTTCTCTCCTTCCCCCTCCTCAGTGATTACACTCACCTCATCAACTTTACACAAAAAATCAGACACTTTAACTTTAGGACTTACATTATCTGATGGCTCACCATGAGATACAACAAAAATCATGTCCTCAGACATTAGAACAGGGTTTTCTTTGCTTTCAAGGCAGCCCGTTTCCATAACAACCAATTCATTACATGCTGTGGCGCTGGGACAATCCCCTGCATACGTCCACCTAAGGTCATTTCCAATGACTTCTACCTTATTAAATTGTCGTCCCCTTTCTTCTTTACATTGGACTTCCTGGGATACACCAACTACTTCAACCTCGTTTTGACATGAATCTAAATCTATATCAATACACTTTGTCACTGGGGGTATGTCAGCATGGTCAACGTTGTCCCTTTTAACGTGAGCCGACGGACCAATTAACAAATCACTGTCATTTCTATTTAATAAATTTGAGTCGTCAGCAGAGGCAATAATATCATTTTGTTCCTCAGTATCTTTTACCATGAACCGTGGTTGCGAGGCCGGCTCTTGCCTGGGGTCAGGATCATGAGTATGTCCACCGTTATCCACATATTTGTTTTCACTTACATTAATAGGAAATCTATTAAAATCACAGTGAATGCTGGCAATGCCATAATATATTTCTTCCCCTTGACTCTCGTCATCGTCACTGTCGCTATAATAATATGCCTGTCTCTTTAAAATAATTTCCCGTCGTTCTGCTTCCAATTTCGCACGTCTAATTTCTTCATCTAGTTTATCTAGTTCAAATTGTCTCTGACTCTGTTTATCTCTATCTATACGTTCTTCCTCTCTCTGTCTATATATACGTTCATTCTCTCTCTGTCTACATATACGCTCTTCCTCTCTCTTTCTATCTATACGTTCTTCCTCTCTGGCTCTAAGTTCATCCTCTCTCTCTTCCCGTACGTGTTCTTCGAACTTAACTCTTATATACTCCTCTAGGTTCTCTCCCGTATAAAGAAGTAACACACCCACATGCCTAATTTCTTCTAAACTCCATTTCCTACTGACATATCCAGCCATATCAATGCAAATTAAGGGTGATCATACAGTAAACAATAATTAAGTTTTAAGGACCAATCGCTGTCTACTAACTCTAGCAAAAATCTAAATTCTACCCAGGTAAAAAAATGTTAATACATCAGTCATAAGAAAATTAATGCCAAAAATGTTTTAAACAATAAAAATCCAACTTGCCTGGTTCGTGGAATGTCCTATAGAATTTAAATATTATTCAAAACACACACTGGGCTTAATTAAGTGTCAATGGTTCTTTACTGTCAATAGTTCTCTCACAAACTTCAATTGTCCTATAAGGCGATCTTAGGACACAGTCATTGAGGTGTGGGTGACCGGGACGGGTCACGGGACATCGGCAGCTCACTGGACAGAATGTAGGCGAATCGCTGACACTGGACAGTTCGTGTGTAACTCGCCAATACAGGATCGGGCATGTGCAGCTTGATGCAGGACGGGACGTTGGTGGCTCGTTGAAGCAGGACAGGGCGTTGTTCAGCTGGGTGACCGGACAGGACCACAGGACTTCACAGCTCACTGGACACGAAGTTGGTAGCTCACTACCGACAGGACGTAGATAACTCGATGCAGCGATGGTCGTAGTTAATTGCGATAGTCGTAGTTAATTCTTTCCAGCTGAACACGGAGTGGGTAGCTCACTACCGACAGGACTTATATAACTCAATGCAGCGATGGGCGTAGTTAATTCACTGGGACTGAACAGGACGTTGGTAACTTGATAACGGACAGGGCGTAGTTAATTTGCTGTAACTGGACACGACATTGGTAGCTTCATACAGGGCAGGACGTAGTTATTTCACTGGAACTGGACAGGACGTTGGCAACTTGATAACGGGCAGGGCGTATTTATTTCACTGGAACTGGACACGAGGTTAGTAACTTGATAACGGGCGGGGCGTAGTTATTTCCCTGGAACTGGACACGAGGTTAGTAACTTGATAACGGGCAGGGCGTAGTTATTTCACTGGAACTGGAAACGAGGTTAGTAACTTGATAACGGGCAGGACGTAGTTATTTCACTGGAACTGGACAGGACGTTGGCAACTTGATAACGGGCAGCGGGGCCCCGACATTGAAATACGGGAACATGCGACGATGGTTGTAACTTCACTAAAGCTGAATAATAAGAATGTTCTTGTACTTTACCTCAAGTATGAAAATAACGAGGTTCACCAATCCCGGATGAGAAGCCCCCATGTCAACTCCTACACGTCTTCTTGGATTGATTACATTCGTCAGTTCTTTCATACGTTGAAGCGTCGTACTATTCTCACTATCAATTAACTCTCTGCAGTCTGACGTTTTTTTCACATTTCTTAAAAATCTTAAGGGGATTTTTTAAAATAATTACTTAACTGATCTGAAATAGCTCTGATCTGATCAGTTAAATAGATTAAATTGTTCATCTTTGACTCAGCTAACATTAGATATTTTTTGTATATTTTATTTTCTTAGTTACAAAAATAATTGAAACATTTTTGGAGAATTATTTTTTTTCATTTTATGCAAAGTTTTGACAAAATTTTCACACGATATGAAGGAAAAAAAATCCTTGTTATAAAAGATTTAAAATTTATTTAAATAAATTACTTCATCAACTTATACAATTCATAGTCAAACATGACAAAAATTTTATGAACAATCAAAAAGTTGTCAACATTTTAGCAAAACCTATATATTGTCTTTTTTTCTTAAAAAATGCACTATAATTTTTCTTTTAATTAAAATTATGTTTTGTATGTAATATATTTTAAAAAATGGGCCTCATAGCTTATAGATTTGTATATTAAATATATTTCTTAATAATTCTTGAGTAAAAGTTTGATGATTATATAAATAATTCAAAACAAGAGTCAACGTTGTTTTTTTTTAAATTTTAAAATAGCGGTATTCGCTGATGTTAAAGTTAAAAAAAATTAAAATGTTTCAGTACAATAATGCTAATTTTGATATTAATGTCAAATACTATCCATTCCTCACTAATGTGATCTATTTTTTCCCATGTACTGGCATTTTATATATCTTTGTTATAATCCTCACATAACACAGGCTGATAAACTACAGTATTCCTTAATTATATTTATGGACTCTGAACAAATATTATTTCTTAAAACAGTCTGGAGTTTTATTATAATAACTATATTTGATAAATAAGAGCTTGTCCTGGACTTGATTTCTACATAAGATTAGGTAAGATTTTTCACCACAGAATATTCACTCAATAAAGAAACTGTGAGGAAAAAAAATTTTGATTGCTTCATAAATAAATTAACACTAATGGTATCAGTAATGGTATGCTATCAGTAAGGGAAAATACCATTAATCCTAGTCCAAATGCCTAAATTAGTATAAAAGTAAACCATTGTACCTAGAAAATACATTATTTATTCTTTATGCATTTTGCTACCAAGTGATTAGATTAAAACTTACCACCACTTGTTTTTAGGGTAAAATCTTCAAAGATATTCCTCCATTAACTCTGTAACTCAGTAAAAGGGTGGAGTCCAGGCTTAATATTTAGGATCAATAAGGAATAAGGGCTTCTTGATCCAATATCTCCATTTTTGTCTCTCTCTCTCCTCCTTCCCAATAGAGTTAGAGAGCTTTTAATAAAAACATAAATGTTTTTTTTTTATTCTGCCGACAGTAGTCTCTACTAACACTAATGACTAGCGATAATGATAATTAAATTTAAACACATTTCTACTATGCAATATTATAAAATTTAGAAGATTATTCTTGCCTGTAACATATTTTAAAGAAATATATTTAGTTAATAACTCAGAAGTCCTTAACTTTAAATCGGACGAAATTTTCCGCTATTTTTTTTAAATATTTATATCGCATAGCGACGCTATTTATTTATTATGTACTTATTGAAACTCAATAAAATTCAAATATAATATATCAATATCAGTATAAATGGATAATATATACTTCAGCCAATTAAAATTATAAAAATATCACTTTATTGTTTTATTATTGATTTTAAAGTTGGGAAATGATAATTAAAATTAAGCTTACTTGTTTACGATAGCATTAGTCGGTACTTTTATATGCAAATCGTGATAAATTTCATGATTCGAGTCTCCATTTGGATACATTACTTTAGACAAACAAATAACTCCTTGATAAATCTGGAAATTAAAATCATTTGACAATATTCATACTACTATTTAATTTTCTTTGTGAGACTTATATTTTTTGTTTTTTTGGAAATCTGCGAAGCTTTCAAGGGATACTCCGTGCTGCATAAGTTTCCAAAAATATTTGTTTTTAAATAGTAATTTCAAATTTTGTAATAATTTTAATTTTTTTACAAATACTTAAACCAATGAAACAAATTATTAAAATATAATAAATAATTTGTTTCAATAAAAAAAAAAGTTAAAAAATAAATAACCCACCCACAAAATCTATGGTACTTATAAGTACCATTTCACTATAGTCGGACTGCATAGAGTTAACAAACTCAACTCCTTTTCATAATAACTATAACTTTAATATCTAAGTCAATATAATAAACATCCTATCACTCCAAGGTTCCACTCAAGACTGCCAGCACGACTAAAACATACGTCACAACACTGCATAGACAATACGTCACGACACAGCATAAAAATACGTCATAGAGACAATGGCGGGAAGAGCGTTCACTAACTATAATAGTCAAGCGCGGGAAAAGCGTTCAACAACAAATGAACATAATATTGAGTCGCAACAATTACTAATGAACGCTCATACTCGACACCTAGCACACATCAAAAAAATTTAACCAATCTCTCCCAAATCTAACTTCCTCATCCAATCTCACCCAACTCAAACCATTTTACTCAAACATAACCAAACTGACTCACCTTACCATCCACACACAACTGTAACAAACCTTCGACCAATTTTAACCCACTTGACTATGCTAACCAAGCTTGCCAAGCTCTTACGAATGTTACCAAACTCTAACCAACTTCACACAATCAAATACACCTTCAGCACCCCCCCCCGCCCCAATTACTAAAAACTAAAATTTAATTGAAAGGTATTTGTAATGAAACTAAAGGTGCTGATAATTGTTTAGTTAAAACTTTAGGTTTATTGAAATAATTGTTAATGCGCATGTTTCCATCCAGGTCCTAAAAAATTGCAATGGCTTAGTTGGCTGACCACTGGCTTAGTAGGCTGACCACTGGCTTAGTAGGCTGACCACTGGCTTAGTAGGCTGACCACTGGCTTAGTAGGCTGACCACTGGCTTAGTAGGCTGACCACTGGCTTAGTAGGCTGACCACTG